>NW_024121111.1:19895601-20060601 GCF_016745375.1 Pimephales promelas | reverse complement strand
CAGATTTCTAATATGAAGTGTCGCAAAAGTCCATCAACAAAATGACAGAGAGCATGCTGACATGAGAATGAACACACACACACACACCGTTGAATGATGTAACACTTTTTTTTTGGATGGATGGATGGATGGATCTATCAAGTTATTACAAAATATCAAAAAATCTCATTCGAGCGGACAATGACTTGAATACACCCCTTCAATATGTTTGTTAGCATGTTTTCAACTTCTGAAGTAAAATGAGAAAAAAAAATGCCAAATGTAGGGATTATTTTATATATACATATACATATATATATATATATATATATATATAATATTATGTGCATATAAATATTTCTATTATTTGAAATATAGAGATTCCAAGTATTATTAATTTTCAAAACATTTACCAAAAAGTGTTTGTCACACCAAATCAAACACACAGGAAGCCATTTTAGTGTAAATTATATAATAAAATAATATTAATATATTATTAATAATATAAAACATAATATTATATATTTAATTAATAATAAATTCATTTAGTTTTATGAAAAGGAAAAAGAGTTAATAAATAAATAAACAAAAAATATCTCCAAGAAAAAGTAATTTTCATGATTCAAAAATAGTGTTCGTTTTTGATAGTTGATAGTTACACCGCTTGACATTTTAAAAGACAATGAATCAAAACTTTTGATGACAACAGTATAAATGTTTTTCAAACCTGTATGAATCCAACGTGAATACTATTATGATATTTCTATTCGGACGGATATTCTGAATTCCAGAAAGCTCTTAACTTCTCCATACATCATTCCTAAACACAAATCAATCAACACACAATCTACTACTATATTCCCTCAAAAGTCTTCAACAGAACACATTTTATTCTTAATCTTAAACATTATGGTAAAAAATCATATTAGTATCTCTGCTTGTATGCCATCTCACCTGACTCCATCTACGGTGTTTACCCCAAGAAAGTCTAATTGACATCCGGCTCTCATTGCCACTGTGCGAGAGTAAACTGGAAACAAGCCATGTGTTAATGACAGTGGTGGGGTGGAGCATGGGAAAGACTCATCGGATATCATTAGCACTATAACTCACAGTGCCTAAGAAACAAGTGTCAGAAATCACAGCTCATAAAGACAGCTTTAACTAAAGAACGAAAGGGGCTTTGCCCCAAAATACACTTCCTCAAAGACGACAACAAAAACAATGGTGTACGGATGTACTGTAGGCTGTGAATCATGGCATCTTTACAGATTAAAAGTTTGGAGTCTTGTCCTTTAAAACAAATTAATTATTTTACTTGTATTTCCATTCAGCAAGGGCACATCCAACTGATCAAAAGTGACAAAATACATATTTTAAATAAATACTGTTCTTTTTGAACTCTGAATTCAGGAAAAAAGGGAAAGAGAGTGTATCCCTGTTTCAACAAAAAATAAAATATTAAGCTTCACAATTGTCTTCAACGCTGATAAAAATAATGAATATTTCTTGAGCAGCAAATCAGCACATTAAAATGATTTCTGAATGATCATGCGACAGTAATGATGCTGAGAATTCAGCTTTGTCATCACAGGAATGCATTTATATTGTAACGGAATTTAAATTGTAATAATATTACACAATATTACTGATTGTATTGTTTTTTTTTTTGTTTTTTTTTTTTTGTTAAAACAAATGCAGCCTTGATGAGCATAAGCTAAAAATCTTAACAACTGTAAACTTGAATGGTGGTGTACATCAGGTTCTCTCAACAGTAGGCAAATATAATGTTACAATCATGGTGAAATTAAGATATTCTCTTCAATCGCATAGCCAGAGTCTGCTCTCTTCCTCAGAGCATTGGTGTCATCATCTTCACTTTCAGCGCACACACACACAAAATGCTCACGCACCCCCACCGAAGACTGCGAGTCTTCAAAGATGTCATTTTTTTAAACATGCACATCAAAGTTGTGGAAGAGAGTCTTTCTTTACTGAACATCTGCCTTTGTGTTCAAGCACAATTTAGCTTTGAAAAGAGAAGGAGGAAAAGCGAAAGACATCCAAAGATCGCTTTCCCATCCACATCCCCCGCGCCGACTGGCAATACATCATTTGTATTGATGCAATATTAAATTTCAATATCGCATGTCAAAAGGTACAAAATGATAGATCATAGCCTAACTAAATGAATTATTAAAGGGGCCAGACTGCAGCGCTCTATCGGCTTCTCTCCCAATCAACTGTGTCTGAAAAGTACAGTTTGATACTGGCAACATTTCAAAGCTCAAGCGATTCTCTCTCTTTGTCTCCGTCGCTCTTCGCTTTCTTTTCCTCAAAGTTTTTTGTTCATCATAATGAATCTGGATTTGTGTCACCCCCAAATCCACCCACAATGCAAAGCTGCGTGAGCGTCGCTTCCGATTGTGTGGAATTTTTGTTTGTTTGTTTTCTTTTTTCCGTCCTGTTCGCTCCGGAGAATGCCAACCGTTATCAGATTACTCTAATCTGTTGCTGCAGAATTTAAAAGCAGGGCTGAAATTGTTTTCAACAAAGCAGTTATGTGCTTTACGGGTTTTATATCCTGAGACCTCCATAAAAAAAAAAGACCCATAAATTTGAAACATATATTTTTTTTTTAATGAAATTAAATGATATAATGAAAAACAGAAAAAAAGAGGATAACTTCAGTTTCACTTTGGTGGTTTTGTTTCTCAACAGCTGACTACAGAGTCCCTGTTATTTTATAAGCTGTCGGTCACCTAAACGAAATACAAGTACAGTATGTGCTCTGTTTTCCAATAATTATATTACAATTTTCAAGTCAAAAACATGATAATGTGTGTGTGTGTGTGTTTCTGTTGGTGGTAATGATGACTCCAGGGGGATTTAATTGGAGAGTCCAGATTGTCGGACCGGTGACCCCACACAAGTCATGGCCACCATTAGCGTTCGGCTCGCATGTTAACAAACACAATCCCTTCGCCTTTTACCGTGGCGAAAATTCAATTTGAGCTCTTTGTCTGCTTGCTGCCTTTGCCCTAACGATGGTCCCCTTCGCTCTCTTCCTCTCTCTCTCCCGCTTTTTCCCCTTAACCAACAGAACACAGAGGAGTCGTTAGGACCCTCTCTTCATTACTTCAAAAAACCAATCATTAGACACCAGAGTATATACGTAATTAGAAAATCACTTCCTTTGCAATCCTGGCTAAGTAGTTTACATACTGTAATTACAGGGACAAAATCAATTTTTAATCATTCTACTGATTGGGCTCATCAGCTCAGTAGGAACATTGTATCCTGCTTGTTGTGCGAAAGCAACATCTGGGCTAAAACAATTACCCTTTTGTGTTCCAAAACTATTCAGCGCAGGGCATTCTCCAGCACCCGACGGCTGCCACTAAGCCCCTGCGTAGCCATCTCTTTCTTCCACTTTCTGTCTCCCTCCTTTCCTCTTTCTTCCTCTCTTTCTGCCCTTGACTGTTGCGCGGCGGATCGCATTTAAAGCCTTATAAATCAATACGCTATAATAAGATGCTCTTGAGAAAACGCAGCATATTGCTTTTTTAACACCTATTGTTTCCCCCCACCCTTTTTTTAGACTTTGTCGTGTTGCTTGTTGTTGTTTGCGACTCAATCAGGAAAAAGGGAACAGATTTTGTTTTGCCTGAAGAAATATCACCTTATTAATAATACGTGTTCCACTCAGCTAACAATTAGAGTAGTATTTAATGCACAAGTACACTATTCACAGAGCAAATCTCTGACTGCTTTTTAATTATCGTTTTTTTTTTTTTTTTTTTTTGAGAACAATGCAAACGGCGGGAGTAACAGTGCTGTGGCCGTCGGCTCAGGAGAAAACTAAGAAAGAAAGAAAGAAAGATGTTTCCTAACGCGACGTATTGAACTTTGAAGTCAAAGAGTTCCTAATATGTTCCTAGCCTTCGCTGCATAATAAAACGCTTTGTATTCGTGTCTATGCGATGGCGGATCGATGGGCATTAGGCCCGACTCCCTTTCTCTCACTTTGAAAACAGAGGAAATCAGATTTGGAGAAAAAAAGGGAGATGAAAAATCAGTTAAAGCATTGATCGCGCCTGCTGTATGCAAATCACATTTGCCTCTATTTTTTGACTGATCAATAGGGTTAATTAACAGATTCGTTTTAACTGCACTTTGCGACACCGTCGACCTCAGAAATCATCCCACCGTCTCGCTGCCATCGAAGTAATGAATGACGGAGTGCGTGCGAGGAGCCATAAATCTAGAAATCCAATCCATCTATGAGCACAGGCATAACTGTAAATTATGAGTGTGTAGACAGCTCTCAGGTAGATCTTTGAACGTAGGGGGACAGCAAAGACTGTCTTGAGCAGAGGATCAGAACTTTGAAAGTAAATATCAACATTATCCACCATACACTTATTTTATTCGAGCACAAGCGGGTCGTGACTCCGCCAGTCTGTGCTGCATGTGTGTGGTGGTGGCACTGGAGGTGGCATTTTTGCCATGGCTCTGGCGATGTTCTACTATTTTAGATTAATAATGGATGTTTTTTGAAATGATTATTATTCCCAAAATGCTCTTTTGTGATTTGCTTTGAAGGGGGAAGTACTGGGAAGATTGCAGTTGCGAAAGGGGGCCGCTCATTTGGAGAGCTTTTTCCAATTATACAATTAGTCAGGAATGTAGGGCAGCAGCCTCTGTGTACCGATCACTTCGACCCTGGAAAGTGAGAGAGGTTTTTGTTTTGTTTGTCGGGTACAAAGTTTTTTTTAAGTAAACAAATAATTATTAATTAATTAACATTAATAAACACTGAACAGATAGCCCTTAACAGTACAGTACAATCTACTGTAAAAGAGGGATTATTATAAAAAAAAAGAATAAAAACTCTGACCTTGCTAATGTTGATTGTGTGCAAACACCAAAAGCGATACATTTTCCACTAATAGACAAAGTAACGAGGGTCAGACATGTCATTTCAGTATTTCTCTTTGTTTCTGAAAGACTTTTTGCTGTTAAATAGACTGGGGTGATTGGCCAGTGTTGGCATCCAGGACCAAAAAGTCCTAATTATGCGACTGATTACATTTTTTTTTCTTTTAGATGGTGAAGAGATTTTAATTTTATCATTTGCCCTTTCCATTGTCCTCTTGCCAAAGCTGGTATAATGCCTGCTAGTTTAATATGAGTGGAAGAGAAAGAGGAAAAAAAAAAAAACACAACAGCTACCATCTGCTTGCCTGTGGATTTTCTGTAATCGCTCTTTACTGATTACACTGCTGACTACATGAACCTCTTAAATAATTATCCTGCAATAAAAAATGCTAAATAATTATTATCATTAACTCCTAGCAAGACGGCTGCCACTCCAACTAATGCTGCCTAAACTGTCAGAGACAGAGCGCCTATGTGCCGTGTCAATCATCGGATGGTGAAGAAACGGACGATTTTCAGGATGCTTCAGAAGGGAGATGAAGGTTTGATGGATAATGTCTGGCTATATTACAGATTAAACTCAAGAGCGAGGGGGGTTTGTAGGCGTGAGCTATAAGACGAGCAAAGCACCTTCAGGGGCTCCACAGAAGTCCGTGTTTTGTTTCTCGCTTTGTTTTGCTAGTTTGATTTTGTCTGCTGGATATTGAGGAGATGACAGAAAGTGAGCCGTGCCTGACGCCGGTATGTGGTCGTATGGTGCGTGTTCTTCTCTGAAGCCGAGGTCGTCGTGTAGGAGTTTAGTAAGTTATGAGTGTACGTATTTACAGAATTGCTTTGTATGGCAACATGTTTATGATGGATCCCGTATGGCTGCAGCGATTCATATAGAGTTCAGACTCAAGGAAAAAAAAAAAAAAGGGTAGTTTGGGATTTTCTATATCTGATATTTCAGCAATAAAAAAGAGCGATGCTAAAACAGATGTGACCAGTAAACCTAATCAGAAACCCTGTCATGTAGCTGATGTCAAAGACTGGGTCATGTCATCACAATGCTGAAACAAATACTTAAACCGACAGTACAATATATATATATATATATATATATATATATGTATACTTTGTTTGAAACAATTTTCACTCAGAAACTGCAAGTAAATTAAACAAATAATCATCAAAGAAAGAAAAAGTACTGTAAAGCTCGGAACACACCAAGCCGACGGTCGGCCGTCGCTCAGTTTTTGTGCGTCGGCCGACTAAGTTTCCTCGGTGTGTTCCGCACGGTTCCGTGCCGTTGGCTGTAACTGGTCCTCGTCGGCTTTGTTTCGCCCGATTCGACATGTTGAATCGGCGTCGGGCCGAGTCAGTGCACGAGGATAAAAGCAAAACAGCAAGCAAAGAAGTCAAAACGGTAAAGATAGAAAGCTGTCATCTTGGCGAATATTGCAATATTAACATGAGCGGAGAGGAAAAAAGAAAGTGTTTAGAAGGATTAATATTCAAAACGGTAAGTATGCACTGCTTTGTTTACGGTGTGTATCGGTATCTGCAGCCGACGGCGTCGGTTTTCCTTTTTGAATGACGAATATAGACCAATATATCTGCAGAAATAGACAGTTGGCTCATTAGAAGCAGGCGCAGAACGCACATTATATATTTTTTTGATACTTTTTTTTAACAATATAACCTCATAGCATTAGTGTTGGTAGCACATCCTGAAAGATAGAAGACTGTTTATAACAATCGGATCAATTCATGACTAATGAACTTTTCTTTGCAGGTAAATGGTAAATGGACTGCATTTATATAGCGTTTCAACAGACCCAATAGCCACCAAAGCGCTTATTGCCTCACATTCACCCATTCATTCACTCACTCACTCATTCGCTCATGGAACCAAGGATGGAACCACCAACCTTCCGGTTTGAGCCACTGGCGCCAATGGCATGGCAAAGGTGACTCTGTCATTAAGCTGACCAATCAAATCGTATGTTTATCAGCGTTTAGTGATTTGCAAAAAAGCTTATTGTGCTAAAAAAAAAAATGCACCTTCAAAAAAAAAATATCAAATAAAAAAAAAGGTTGAAAAAGTGATTTAGACTTGTCGATTTTTGGTCAACAGCATTCTCTACTGCCTGCCATTACACATGCATTACTGACGTTCTATCCATATTTTAATACAAAAAAAAAAAAAAAATCGCATTTTCAAGCTTCTAGAAAAGGTTCTCATTGATTAGCACTTTAGCACCAAGCAATCAATTCCCACAAACCGTTCTGACCTTGCACACAGTACGATGACCTATTATGAATTGAGCTTCATTCACTGCTGGAAAGTGAAAACTGAGAAAAGAATGATAGAAAGATGCAAGTATGCAAGTACAAGAGGAGTCCGGGACAGGGAAAAAAAGGATATCTGAGAAGCGGAGCAGCGAGACAGATGTAAAACTGAGAAGTGTAGGAGCGCTACATCCCACCCTGTGAGCTTGTTGTGGAGCCATCATCTCTTTTCATCTCATCTCTTTTTTCGGAGGACAGAAGATGTTCGAGTAAAACGGCAGGCAGACCCAATCAGTCGAGCCCTGATACAGACAGATAATTCACCCCTCCTGTCACATGATCCCTCATCAGTCTGGGAGATGGGGATATATCGCCAGCAGCTCCCGGAATAATGGCTGCACCTGTTTACCGTGTCACCTCTGTTTGCTAATTGTCTCCTTGAGCTACATTGGGGAAGTGAATATGTCTCCTGCTTCTGACAGGCGGGCGTTTATTTGGAAAATATCATTACTTCCAGCATGATTGTTCTTTCTCCTGCTTCTTTTTTTTTTCCCTCCTTCTTCTTCTTTTTGTCACTTTGGGCTTTTTCTATCGCTTTCTTTTTGTCTTTACTGTCTTCTTCCAGCAGGAGGGGGAGGAAGTGGTAAAAGTTAAATGACTATGCTTGGATACAGATTTCACGTCCTGATTAGGTGAGGTGACAGCGCGCGGCTGAAAAGTTCACATCCACTTGTTTCGCTGAGGAGGGGAGCGTGACAGACATCTTTAATATCCTCCTCTTTTGGCGCCATCAATCCCCGTGCCAAGCAGTCGTACCTGCAGCCGGGCGTACGAGGGAGGCGGCACAGGAAGAACACAGACAGGTTCACGCGAGGGGGTAGACAAGCGCCTGTAAACAAACTCAGCCCATGCAAGAGATTCAGCAACCATGCGTTTGATTTACCTGTAATTACAACTTCAGAAAGTCACGCTATATTTACGCAGTTAAAATATGGCAGGTGCAAAAAAAAAAAAAAAAAATCAGTTGCTTTTCTAATAAAACGCTACTCTTTTCAGTACTGCCGCTTCCACCAACTTTAAGGCAGGCTGAGCGTTTGGGGTTTCATTCAACCTGGATGCTCTGGATCAGTTGTATGTAACTGAAGCCTATAATGTTGCTCCACACTGGTTCAGGTGCAATAAAGACACGTGCTGAGACAGACCATGAGATCTGTATGTGGTGCAGGAGAGGAGGGCACTTTGATGATGGGGTAAAATATGATTCCTGTCCAAGGTGCCACTTTCCTGGGAACAAAACCTCCTTTCTTCCCTCATCCGCATCATCAGCATCTGTGTCTCTGTCATCAGTGTCATTGATGCTTTTTTTGGTTTAACTCAAAGCAAAGCAAACAGACAGAATTTCTTCTGTGTGATAAAGAGTTCAGACGGATATATAAACAAATTTTTATCATTTATTATAATGTTAGTATAGCTTTTTCCACTAAAAACAGCAATTTCACAAATAAAAAAAAAACCCTTTTAATACTTAATAAACGTAATACTTAAAAATAAATTAAAAAATTTGCTTCTGACACTAAGGAAAACCTTAAAAAATGCCAAAATCTGCCGACATATCACTGGAGATATATCTGATTTTTCCTCTGACCCTTCAAATTTTACAGGCTGCTAAAACTTTCTCTTTCCCTTTCTCATGAAATGAGTAATACTGCCTTTCTCCAGTAAGACACAAGCTGCAAATTCAAAACCACCCTTCAATACCAGCCCATCTGCAAATCTTACATCACACTGTAACAATCCACACTAAAATGTGCCACACAAACTGAAACGCTGGAATGCTTCACAAGGATTTTATTTTAAACGATCAAGAAACTTTAGCCTCCTCACTATATGACCCCATTAAGGGGAAATATTTCATAAAAGCACATATGCATTCTTGGGATGACTTCATTTATTTGGACTTTTTTGGGGTTTTTTTGTAATCACAACAGAGATGTAGGCTAGAACAAAAATTAAAAAAAAAAAATATGGTAAAATCTGACACAAATTTACAAAGTATTGAGCGTTACCCAATCCTCCTTTGAAAGACTCCTGCTCAGCGCTAAATAAATAATCTGGACGGCATAAACTCTGTGAACTACATAACCTGACCTCCCTTTAAAGTAGCACATAACCCTGAGAATACAGGCCTCCCAGAGAGAGAAAGAGAGGGGGATTGAGAGAGGGCAGCAGTGAGAGGGCAGGGGCACAGATGTGGGGCTCAAAGCGGGGCCACCCCCAGAGCCTGCAAGGGGAATTCTAATCACCCTGTAGTATTTCAATAGAGTGCCAAGATGAACACACTCGCTCACATGTGTACACACACACACACACACACACATACTCAAAGGCATGCTTGCCTTAAGTCACATTCTAAATTGGATCCCAGGAGCTTTTTCTCTACCTTGTTCACCAAAGGCATTGTGTATGTTTTCTGAGTACTCAGCATATGCTGGGTAACCTGAGCGCTCTTTAGCATACACATACGCACAC
This sequence comes from Pimephales promelas, assembly GCF_016745375.1. The sequence goes on along the minus strand of NW_024121111.1, from coordinate 20,050,878 downwards.
ACAAACATTGTTTTCAGAAGTAGTAGTTATTGTGTCTTTTTTTTTTCTTCTCCTAAAGGTATTTCCCATTAGGAGCTTAATTAAATTCAAAACACCACACATATATCTACTATGTCTGAGCTTAAAAATAAACCAATCAATCAATAAATAAACACCCACCTGAGATGAAGCCACAAAGTCTGTGTTCACGTGTTTATTATATTGTTGCTGCTTTTTCTAAAATTCTCTATTTTGAGAGGATTCGCCGAAATGCGTTCCTCCATAAAATTGTGCGTAGATGATTGATGACTGACAATGATATCCTACAGTTTTGTTTTATTAAAACTTATTGTGGGATGCCAAAAATTCCTCTAACTGCTCCGCTCGGAGCTTAAATGTAATCTAACACTGATTTTCACCTGCCATCTTGAGATTTTTACATTCAAAACTTCTCAGCTCAAAATAAACTAGTTGAAAGTCTTTGAATAAAGCATTTTCTTAATTTTTAGAATATAATGATTTTTAGTTTGCCTTTCATTTCACAGGATAGTGTACAAGTGAGAGGAAATGAAAGGGAGAAAAGTGGGATCGGGAGCCAAATTCGAACTTGGATCGCCTGCACAACATGTCAGAGCACGTGCGCTACCTGCCGAAATCTCAAATAATGAATGGAAGACGCCTGAGAATTACCTATTCACAATATTTGCCTTTTAAAGGACTGTTATACAGTCCTAGAACTCAACAGAGAGATCATGGATCAACGCTGTCTGTCAGAGCGGCAAAATGGTAAAAGTAATAGCGAAATCAGTGAAGTGTTGACTTTACAAAGGATACAAGGAAAAAAACAGACCCCCCCCATCCCCACCCCCCTCTTCATCACCATCTCTCTCCCCCTCTCTCTCTCTCTCTCTCTCTCTCTCTCTTCAGCTGGCAGCCGAAGTTAACATTTTCAGAGAGAATATTCCTCCCTCCAATAGTGGAGTGTAATTCATTTTCCATCTCTGTTCATTAATCATTGTTAAAATTAGTGATCCATTTCTTCCACTCTGCCATCTGCACTCAGCTTCCTTACAAACATGACACCTTCCCGCATAATAAAAGCTGACAGGCAAGAGGATGCCTTTCCAAATAGCTTTCTGCATATGTGCACCTCTACAACTGATGCTGTTGTCAAGACAAAAGTAGGTTATTTAAGCTCCCCATTTTAACAACGCACACACAAATGCAAACATACACACGTCTGGCACACGCAAAGACTCACGCTCCTGCCAGACACGCACACATGCGGCATATAGACCAGATGTAGCTGATCGACAACACATATTTACATTGATAGCGAGCAGATAACACTCTCAGTTTCCAACAAACTAAGTTTCTTAGTTTGTTCCTTTTGCTCGCTTTGTCTTTCTCTGTTTTTTTTGTTTTTTTTTTACGCATGTGCGTGTGCACGCTCACAGAAATAATCTTATCTGGAATGTGCTCAAATCTGCAAAAAAAGAAAACACCAAAAGCTGAGCCATTGTCCTTATGACAAGCAAAGTTATGAAATATCAGTCTTTAACACAGCCATCAGTGCCAAGACAACAAAGAACCTGTTGTGAGTTAATGTGCTGTTTACGTCCTCCGGAGTTTTTTTATTTCACCTTTCATTAACACATGCTTGTTGTTTGTCCACCAGGCCTTGAGAAAAAAAAGGCCTTGGCCTCACCAGCAGTGTGTGTGTGTGTGTGTAATAGAATTCTCATTTATTGCATTCTCAATTCTCACACATGGGAGACAGAGCTTTGACCTTATCTGGGAAAAATAATAATGATAATGATGATGATGATGATAATAATAAATGCATTACATTATACAAAACACAATAAATACAACATATATTAAATACTCACACCTCGTAACTGGTATTTGCCCTAGATTTTACTAACATAGACTTTCTTTCTTGGTAAATGAAAAGCCACATATGTATAGAAACCAGGATGAAAATAAAAATAAAATAGTAATTGCTACAAAAGAAATAGCTACAATTGTGAGATATAAAGTACCAACTTATGATAAATTATCGCAATTACGAAAATAAAACGTTATCGTCTCCTTGTAAACTTAACAAAATGCTAATTTGTGAAAACGGTGATGTCATGCACATGCATTTTACGTGTTCAGTCTATAGATGCGTAAAGTGTTTTTTACAAAGTGGCATCGCCAACTACTGGCTTTGCAGCGTAATGCAGCCTTTGTAGTCGTTGTTTGTAGATCTGTGTGAACAGGGATTGTTTTGATAACATTGTCGTCTGTATGCAAAAAACAATTGCAAAAGAAATACTTTTTAGTTTTTAGTACATCAATTTTCCTGTTATGATACAGAAAGTCAAAATTACCCAAATTAATTGCAAACTATAAGCACAATTATGGTAAATAACATCTTAATTGTGAGAAGTCACAATTACTTTTATTTTATTTTTTACATTTGGGTGAAAATGAATGTCCATATGTCTGTGCTTCAGTGACGTCTGTGTGGAGATCCTTTTGTGTTGGAGAAATTTTTTTTTTTTTTGGACTGCTATTGACGAGTGACGTCTGTGTGTGTGTGTGTGTGTGAGTGTTTAGCGTCTCTGCTGGCGAGGAGAGGAGGGTCGTGCTTATATAATGAGCAGCTTGGAGCAGATGATGCTCCGACTCCATCCCTCCAGATCCAGACCAGAAGCCGATGTTTGCTTTCAGCAGGCCGGGGCTCCAGTCTCTCTGCTCCCCCTTCCATCCCAGTCGAGTCCAAGGCTTCACGCTAGGCCTCCCAGGAGCCCTTGGCCCAAACCATTAATCTATATAATGCCCTCAAAGAGTTCGCTTTTTCACACCACCGAGAGCCAAGCTGAAACAAGGGCAATGGCTACACCGTTGAGTCAGCTGTTCGCCCTGCTGTCAACATACACACACACGCATATAGACAACACGACAGCCACAAATAAACGATTCATCTTATAAACACATCTGAAGGACCGTTAAAACCTAAACCTCAGATCGCGTACGATGCCCGTGAAAAAGACGGAGTTGGAGCCAGTCAGCAGACAGGGCGACGGCTAAATCGTGTTGACATTCACCCTCAACGTGACCAATAGAAAGCCAGAGTTTCAGCAATTTCGCCTATCTGCTAATTCGGTTTTCCTTGACGCGGACGCACACACCAAAACGCACGTCTCAACACTTCCATTCACAGTGCACACGGAGACATGTTTAATTTCAGGTTCTCACCACATCTGAATTACAGTAAAACTGATGGTGGACAGAGGCCAGGCCCTGCCGGACTGATTAGCATCATTTAAGAAAGCGCGCAGCGCTGAGAAGACCGCCCGCCCGCCCAGCCTACGAGATGGGTGGCCTCTCCCAGCACCAGAAGTCAATACCTAGTAAACTCATTTGAATTGAACAAAGTGAAAAAGCACTCCAGCGCCCCGGCCACTGCATACATTTTTCCTCTTCCCCCTCGCACACACATATTTATGTATTCGTCATTCCCTCGTTCCCTTTTCCCCTTTGTCTCCTGCTAAGTGCTTTGAGCATTGGTCACCATAGACTGGTGGTAGAGGTATGCATATACATTAAGGGAGGAACAATGTTCTTTTTCAGAGGTATGAAAATAATAGAAGGGCGAGGCATCCCCCCCCTCCCTCTAAATTAGATAAGCCATGCAAATGGCTTAAAATTTTGTAAAGCTTTTGAGAAAATCCTACTTATGGTTGCGATTCTGTGCCAAAAAGTTCATCTGGCCTGTAAATTTAAGCATGGATTACAAATATTCAAATCATGAGCTTACTGTTCAAATAAACATTTCCAACAGGGAGAAAAGTTGCAAGGCATACACTTTCAACATAATTCCCTGTCTGGCATCGCCTGCCCCTCACTCCTAATAAAACAAAACCTCTCCAAAAATTCAGGAGAGAACGGGAGGGGGGGAAAAACAAAACAAAGGAGTTAAAAGTTCGCCTTTTCATTTTTCGTCAGACTGAATAAACACCGCTGATGAAATCTGTAATGAATGTAATTGTAGCCACCTATACAATTGCAATCTGCTGGGTAAGAGAGCGAGACAAAAAAGGAGCGAGAGAAATCACAGGCGCAGCATAGGCTTGGAAATAGATAGTTGAGTTTATATTTGAAAAAAAAAAAAGAGAGAGAGAGAGAGTGAGAGAATCAAATGGCTTAGGCTGGTCAGCTGCTTGCCACATGGTAGAACTAACAATAACTGAAGTCACAATGATTCCAGCCTGGCTTGAATGTCTTTCCTCCCCTCTCTTACATTCTTTCTCCCTCATCCACTCTTCCCAAAACAGTGGGACCAGGACGCTTCTCGCAACTTTAACCTTGACCTGGACGTCCCGTCTCTCGTTTCTCTTCTTCCGCCGAGAGAAGGAAAGAGAAAAGTGAAGGTCTTTTTGTGATGACAGCCGGTGCTACCCCAGGATTAGAATAGCCCCTATCATTCCAAAGCAAGAGTGGCATATTAAAGTCTTCCACATTTGCGAAATTGCAAACAGATGCAACTCAAGTACCTGCAAATAATCTGCCAAGACCAATTTCAAAAGGGAGATTTCCAAATATGTGGAAGTCATTAGGACGCGCATTATTTTTGCGATGAGCAGGAGGCTGGAGCTGGTCTAGAGGCAGATGGGTGCTGCTTTTATTTAGCCAGAAAAAAAGGCCCACGTGTTGTTCCATCATAAATTAAGATATATAAAGCCAACAAAACAATTATACCCCAAATATTGATGATTCAAAAACAACAAAAGAATGTACGATTTCCTTTTATCGTTGCCGACCGCAATCTTTCATCTTCCCCTTCCCTTTTTCGTGTTTCGCTATTCACTTCTGATAACACAGAACTCAAAGAGATCTAACGGTGATGTAAAAAGAAACTATTAAAAGCTAAAACGCTTCAGATATCTGATTTCCAACGGCTGTTGTTTTCTTTTCTACCTGCTCTTTAAGAAACCATATCTGAAGTTATCAGTCCCTCTTGTTGACTCTCTCTATCTCTAGTTTTATGTATCAGTCTATTATATATTATACAAATAGTGTTATAGCTCTGCATGCCTGTGCCGCATTCTCTAATTAAACATGGTTTTACCACCATGCACTGCGACAGACTTCATTAGGATGTGTGTTGAACAGCCTCTCTGTACCATTTTGCATGGGACATCCCATTCACATGCTAGCAAATAAACAAATATTTAGATGGAATTAAAAATTGTTAATCAATTTAATGTTATTTGTATTAATAATTTTAGCCTCTTGGAAGTGTTCACAATCAGCCCCGTAAAATTCATTGGAATTGTAACAGTAGGACGCATTCCACCCAAAACTAGTACATGTGTGAGCACCTGTGTGTATGTGCTTTAGGTCCAAAAGGAATTGAGAAATCAAATGTTAAAATGCTCACCAAATGTTTTTTTTTTTTTTTTTTTTTTTTTTTTTTTTTTAATTCTATCATTTAGTCATCCTTATGTTGTTCATTTCTTTGGGATAACATAAAAGATAATTGAGTCCAAAAAACATTGAATCACTGACTTTTATTTAGTCAGGAAGTCTCTTATACTCGCCATGGCTGTATTTATATTATGAAATAGTATTACAATTTAAAATAACATTTTCTATTTTAAAATGGAATATATTCCTGTGATGTCGAAGCTAGATTTCCAACATCACTACTGTCTCCAGTGTCACGTGATCCTTTAGAAATCATTGTAACAGCTATGCTGATTTCTGCTCAAGAGATACTTTTTATATTTTTTATGAAAACCATTACATTTTTGGAATAGAAAGTTCAAAAGAACAGCATTTATTAAAAAAAAAAGAGTTTACTGTCACTTTTGATCAATTCGATATATCCTTGCTGAATACAAATATGCTTTTCTTTCTGTCAAAATAATAATAATAAAAAGGTTACTAACTAAAACGTTTGATCTGTAGTGTATATATCAAGACATTCTTCAAAACATTTTCTTTTGTGCTCCACCAAAGAAAGTCCTACAGATTTGGAATGGCATGAGGGTGAGTGAATGATGAAAGAATTTTCATTTTGGGGAGAAGTGTCCCTTTAAGTGGTGACAAATTGAAGAATGCAACATTTTGTTTTTTATCTCCCTTTTTCTCTTTGCGCCGTCCATATTCGTTTTCTGTCTCAATGTGGCTGGCAAAAAAGAAAATTCTATAATTGAGCAGTACAGAACATGTGCCCTCCCCGCTCCAAGATGACAGATGGATTATAAAAACTTCAAAGGCGAGCATTTGGAGCACCAAGGGAGAGATGGTAGGTATTTGAACTATCATTCTTTACCCAGGAGACAATGGCTGCCTGACATGCCGTATACATCAAGAAATAGTGCAACCACATAGACATAATCTCCCTCTCTCTGCTCTCTCTCTCTCTCTCTCTGCGATACATTAAACATCCTGTTATGAGTAACTTTCAGTCAGGCACAAAAAGGCTAAGGAGGGTTTGTAAGATTAAAAACAGTTCACAGCACACACACTATTCGGAAGACCTTCGCAACTGCTATATAATGTGACATACACAGGCATAAACAGCAAATTAACTTGTCATCCACAGCGAGAAGTCACTGAATGTTGTATTAGTTTTAGAGTCTATTTAATGAAACGCTACACTCATGAAGGCTATAGCTAGAGGAGCATTTGCCCCCCTGAATGAATCCAGCAGCCAGTGAAAGAGAGGTAGTGCTATCCGTTTCTCTCATCCTCTGCCGTGCTTTAGATATGGTTGTGATCTATTAAAAAAACATGGCCATCTGTCCAACTTCCTTCAGCACAGAGGCAGCCTATGGGCAAACTACTTTTAATAATATAGAGACAAGATGTGGGAATGCCACCATGCATACCTAATGAGAATATCTAGACCGCCTGCTGCAAATCACTATACTGATTCTTATCCAAATCTGCCCCATTGTGAACTTACTTGCTTTTGTTTCTGGTCAAACACACACACACACACACACTTGCAATAGAACACAATCTCACTGTCAACTCTCGGCTTTAAGGATTTGTCTGTAGATTTTAACAGTATAAGTTCATTTTCAAGGTTTTTACTTTGCTTCCTTCCAGTTAATGGGCACTTTTGTGCCTTTTTATCAAACACTTTGCTTAAAAATAACATAAAATATAAATTTAAAGTAGCATTGTACATGGACACAAATATGAACTCAATGTAAATCACACAAAAAACTATGAAAGTCAACATACACAAATGCTTGATAAAGCATACCTGAAATCTAGGCCCACTGAGGCAATCACACATATTCATCCTTGATTTATAAAGCTGGTTGACGTTAAGCCTTGAGTTTGTGCTAAGAGGGCTGCCCTTTGACCTTTAGGATAACCCCAGTTTGTTTGCGTTTCTGTATGAATGTGTGTGGCATCTGCAGCGGAGCATGTAACGCTTTTCTCCGACTGGTCACCTTTTCAATGTCCATCAGGATTTCCTCACTAATCCCAATGGATCATCCTATCAGTGCTTAAAGCATGTTTATGTGTAATGGAATCCATCTTTCTCGATTCATCCCACTCCCCCTGCTTCTCCCTCTGCCTTCTTCACAATTTTTTTATCCATTTTCCTTAGGCCTACATTAATCCAGTTTTGAGAGCAGAGTGGTCAGTACAATTTATATATATGTGATTATACAATTTTATATATATATATATATATATATATATATATATATATATATATATATATATATAATAGAAATACAAACACTACTGTTCATTTTTTTTAAATCGATTTGGTTTTTTATATTTTTTTAAAGAAGTGTATACTCATCAAGGCTGCATTTATTTAATTAAAAAACGATAAATACAGCAATATTGTGAAATAGTATTACAATTTAATACAATTCTTCAGTCTTCAGTGACAAATGATCCTTCAGAAATCATTCTAATAGGATGGTTTGATGCTCATTTCTTATTATTAATCATTTTAAAACAGTTGTGCTGTGTAATATTTTTGTGGAAAGTGATCAACATTTTCATATTGATTTGAAATCATAATAATAATGTACATGTCTTTACATATAATATTTTAAAATATATATTTCGATTGACACCATCGAGAACGCTACAGATAATAAGCCAAGCAGGCACATGTATCATCAAATCTGATCTCAGAATGCCAAATATCTGCCAACATATCAGTCATTCACTGGCTGTGCTAAACTAATATTTGCCCACTGCACTTTCAAACATAGATTTTTTTTTTGTTTTTGTTTTTTTTAAACATGTCTCTATCATAAATGCTGCTTTACTGAGTTTTGTAGCACTTCCTCTCCAAAAGCAAGAATCCCGGTGCAATATTTTACCTTAAGCTTCCCAGCTCCTCTCAAACACCTGCTCTATTCCTCCACACAGTCCCACGATGCTCTCTTCTCTCCAGCTATTTCTCACTCTTCCTAGACTGCGTCCGAAATCGGAAACTCTCTTGAGTAGGTACTTATTTTGAATATGTAATTACTTTAGGACCGCTAAAAAAGTATGTTCTAAATAGTATGAGTGTCTCTATCAGAAATATAATCTGGATTTTTCACCTTCGGCATGTTGTCGCTTCACTGCCATTCATACATCCTCTCCCGTGGCCTCGTGGGATGGTAAAGTGTCCATCGTATGCAAACTTCAGAATCTTGCCGGAAGTAGTAGGTACTTTTTGTAATCTTTTATGAGTACTGTAAATTTGGACATACTGCTTTTGCAGTGCATTCTCATCCTAGGGCATCATCTAACTGACACTTTTGACAATGCGTCTAAATCTGACGTGTACGGCAACCTTTAGCGTAAGTTAGTTAGATGACGCTCATCCTAGGGCATCATCTAACTGACACTTTTAACCATGCGTCTAAATCCGACGCACATGGCAACCTTTAGCGTCAGTTAGATGACGCGGGTAGGTTTAGGTCTGGGGTAGGGTTAGACCACTAGGAGGCGCGTCTCATGTTGACGCTAAAGGGTGCCATGTGCGTCGGGTCAGATGTTGACGCATGGTCAAAAGCATCAGTTAGATGACGCCTTGGGATGAGAACGAGCTGTCTTTTGTCCAGCCCGTTCTCATCCTTTAACGTCATATAGAACGCTATATGACAAAACGGCGCTATACTACGCACATGGCACCCGTTATCGTTAATATAACACGCGAACCCAAGACGTTATAAATCCTTTAGCGTTAATATGACACGCACACCCTACCCCACACCTAAACTTAGCCCTCACAGCGCGTGTTATATTAACGATAACGGGTGCCATGTGCGTAGTATAGCGCCGTTTTGTCATATAGCGTTCTATATGACATTAAAGGATGAGAATGCGTTGCTTTTGTCACATACTGTTTTTCGTCTAATATATAGTTGGGAAGTATGTGATTTAGGATCCAGCCCTAGGTGCGGAGTACCTCACTCTTGCTCATAACTAACTGTCTACACTGATTAAAAGCGCATTTGGACGGTAGAGAAATAACCAGACTCAAATTAAGATCAATTCCTAGATAACTCGGGACAACAAAAGTGTGTAAAGCGTGGATCCTGCGGCCAGGGCGAGAGGATGAAACAGAGGAGCATGGGACGGGGCAGACCCCTCATGTGCCTTGATCAAACGTCCAGTCGAGGGGAGACAGACCCCCACGGCTCCCACCTCACAAGTGCAACATGAATGAATCCTGCTCCACATATCAAGCCGACACATACAGTAAGTAGGAGATATATTCAGTGCAGAGCAGCAGACGACATTTCACACATGTACACACACACACGGCAATTTCACAATAAATCCCAAATTAGAGAGAAAGAAATAACAAAGTCCTCCCAAATAAAGGCGCTAACACACAGACACAGCGCTGGAGCAAACAAACATTTCCGTATGCAATAACGCAAATACACACACTCCATTTTGGAGTAACAATGCTGCAGGTGCTGTTCAAGTCTAATGAAGACAAATAAACGTGCGAGAGTGCCTAGAAGTCACATAATAACAAATAAAGATCAATACTTCTCAGAGGAGAATTATTAGCCAGCTTTGTGAGTTTTAGCCAAAAGCCTCTGGGTGTGATTTGTTCTGTCTCACTCATAACTTCCCTTTTTCACAGCAGACACAGAAACCCCACATCACATTTCTCTTTCTCTCTTTCTCTCAAGCGCGCTCTGTTACGGCTGTGGTTAGGGCGCTCACTGAGGCGTTGCGAGTTAAGTGGCCTGCCCAGAGGGAGCGTGGAGCTACGCAGTGGCCCACCTGGGCCTTGATCCCGAGACCCCCTGCGGTCAGAGGTCCATCTCCTTAACTGTTCCTCTGCAATGCTTCGCATTACCCCGGCCGTCCTCAGCCTCCAAACCCAGCGCGGGAGGCCATTAATATAATCACAGGGATGTAGTGTGCGCCGGAGAGCCCCGAGGCTACGGCAATCAGCAGGGCTGAGTGAGGGCTATAAGAGAGACTGAGGGGAAAGAGAGAGAGAGAGAGAGAGGAAGAAATATATATAAACCGAGGGGAAAATCTCACATAGCTTCCCCGTTTGGCTCGCGCAGAAACGGGATCGCGTCGGATCATCATTCCTGGAGACGCGGGATGAGAGGGGGGCTGAGGTTTGCACTTTAAAGGGGACCTCCCAAGACGGAGAGAGATCGGGGGAGGGGGGGATCATGAATCTTCTCTGCCCAACCTTAAGCCTCTCTAGTTAGTTGATCTAACGATGACTGGTCACAGTACCATCATCATGCAAATTTAAACAGAGATGATCTTTTAGCCGCCTGATGAGGGGGCCACACATACAGGAAAAGTGTTAATGATCAACACCAGACCACAGGCCCCTTCCTCTGCGCAAATCACGTCATCGCTGGCTCAACTTGTTATGAAAGTCGCTCTCGCTCTGAAAAAAGCCCATATCCATAATGTTCTGATTAGCGTCGTGAAATTAATTAATCCTTAAGCATCTTAGCGAAATCCAACCCACAATTACATGTAAAAAATCCAAAACTATAAATATCGTGTTTATATTTTAAAAAGCAGATGGAAATTGAATCGACACCATTTATGTGAAATACACATGCTTTCGAATGCAAGCAGGAAACAAACTGAGGTGTCAATAAGTAGATTTTGTTCTCCCAAGAAATGTCTTGACACAGAACATGTGCTGTAAATGTACACTTCAGTAATGTTCAGAATTTTTTTAACTTGAACTAAAAATGTGTTTCCCTGCAATAACGCAAACAGGTTAAATCGCGTACCAGTTCTCTTGACCTCGAGAAGTTAAAAGGGATGTTGGCGGTCGATCTGACACAAAGAAGTCATGCATAAAAACTTCCAGAAGTGTAACTGAACTCTAAGCTGTCCTTTCTGAACATGCCTTCCATTTTTTTCCAGCCTCCAGTCATGTGGGTTTGGAGTGGATTGGATCGTCCACATTACCACAGGCTGATCTATACTGACAGCCTTATTTACAAAAAAACGTGGGGAAAGTAACAAGGCAAGTTACCCCACACTCACTCTCTCCTTCACTCACTTAACTTAGCTTTCTCCCAATTACAACGATTGGCACAGACGCCATAACAAAAGAGATGAAACGGGCAACTTAAGAGACAGACAACAACACTTCGTGATCAAGACTGAAAAAAAGGAGCAGGCGAGAGAACAAAAACAATAACAGACAAGAAAGGGGGAGAGGGAAAAGAAGCTGATTTGTGAAAATCGGCGGAGATTGTGGGAGATGTGTTATGGGTAAGCGTCAGCAGGAGGGGAGAAACACATCTTAAGACTTAAAAGGTGTGTAAAGTAAGCTGAGCATCGGGGGAATTCTCTCTGAGAGCCCCTTTAAAATTCACCTCTGTATTAAGGCAGATAAATACAGGCAAATTCCCCAAAGTAAATACTGTTTAACTCTCACCTTCAGCAAGAGTTACTTAAAGTGCTCCTCACAGGACTGACAGCCCTCTACAAACAAAGCAACCAGGTGGCTGATAGCAAATGTGTATCAGATTTAAAAAAAAAAAACAATTATTCCCATCCAAAAGTTAGTCAACCCTCCACCACAAGCACTGCAGTAATGCACAAATGAATCATTTTATGATCTTACAATGTTCAATTTCAATGGCATTCAAACAATTGAATTATGCAGAGAGAAAAAAAAACTTCCAAATAAATAAATAAATAATAATAAAACAATTAAACTAAAAGATACATTTATTTATTAATTTAGATACATTTTATAATAATAAACCTATTCAAAGTGTGATATTCTCTTTTGATTAAAAAAAAAAAAAAAAGCTGACCAATTGAAATTGGACCTGTCCCCAGCCTTGGCCCTGAGTAACAGAAATGAGCAGATAAACAACCAGGTATATATACTTAATATTTATTCTGAAGGGGAAAAAAATGTAGGCAGGTATGTGTACTCATATGACACTGCAGGTCTGAAGATGTGGCATTGCTGGTGTGGCCAGAGGGGTGTGGGGCGGACGGTCACAGAGGGCCATGTGTTCAAAGCTTGGAACGCTCATTAGCATTCGGACCTATTTATTTACTTTAAGATCGCAAGAAAAACAGTAAAACTCTATTCGAGATTTTGGAGGAGGGGAAAATTGTGTTTTAAAAGTCCTCGGTTACATGGTGTTTAGAGTCGCTCAATATTTGCAAAAGAGCCTTTCGGGTGAAAGATGCATTCATATTTAGAAATATAAAAATGTCAAACAAAACACTGAGGAAAATAACTAATAATAATAACGCTAGGTGTCATGGATCTACAATCGTTCATTTAAAAAAAAATAAATAATAATAATAATAACATTTAATTGTTTAAAGTATATTAATTCTGTTCTACTGAAACAAACTCTTATTTTAAGGTCAGATATTGAACGATATGGCCCTGATGTGACCATGATTCAGTTCAAAGTAGCAGGACAGACGGGCAGAGGCATTAAAGAGCTTTGCAAACAGGCGGTCATGTCCCTGACTGATATCAAGCGGCAGTTATCAGCACTGCCACACACAGATCTCTCACAGCCTGTTCAAGAGCACAGCACAGATATGTTAAATACATCACCCTCTCTCTCTTTCAACATCTATATCTTTCTCTCTCGCTCTCTTTCTTTCCTAGTGCCAGTGCTTCCCTCTTTCCCCTCCATATGCCATCTCTCTCTCTCTCTCTCTCTCTCTCTCTCTCTCTCTCTCTCTCTCTCTCTCTCTCTCTCTCTCTCTCTCTCTCTCTCTCTCTCTCTCTCACTCTCTCTCTCTCACTCTCTCTCTCTCTCTCACTGGTTAGGAGCTGCTAATTCACAGGGTCTGATCTGTCTGTAAGGCTGGAGACGCCAATGCTATCATTATCAGCCAATTCAGCCAGCCGTTAAATGGAGGAATCAGGAGACATTTGCTCTCCTCCACTATCGCAATGACATCATTACCGGGAGAATCAACAGCACAAGCACTCTGACCGTGTGTTAGTGTGACTCTGCAAGTGTGTGCGTGAGCATGTGTGTGAGTGTGGTGTGTGTAAAACATAAAAGGGTCGTATTCAGGGGGAAATTGGGGGGAAGGAGGGAGGGAGTAAAAATAACATGAGCCTACCTGTGAGATACCAAGGACCGGGACACACTGTCAGCTGAAAGTTCCTAAGTGCAGAGCGTGGAGAGATATAAAAAAAAAGAGGGAGAGAGGGAGAAGGAAAAAGAGAGTAAGTGAAAGAGTCGTTTGCACATACAGGGTAAATGGCAACTCGCCGCTAGCTGTGGCACTACTTTTTTTTTTCTCCACACCCTCCCTCCCTCTTTTTCTGTCTCATTTTGCCGCCCCTCTCCAACATTGCGCTAATAGCCACCTGTGAACCACGCAGCCATATGATCCACTCCCAGGCCTCTGGAGTGGAGTCACCTCTGTGTTTTTCGGCCCCCTCCTCCAATGATAAATCATCATCGTTTAGCTAATATCCGTTTTTAACCTCTCTCCCTGATTAACAACACTCTTCCCCCCTGGATACAAACCACTCCTGCTACAGTGCAGCTAAATAGCTCGCCTCTTTTCCTTTTTCCCCCCAGCTCTATTTTTTTTTTTCATATTCCTTTGCTCTCGGTTTTTCTTTCCTTCACTTTTTAAATTATAGGCCCGTCAAAGATAGGACAAATAACATTTCATTAACCATGACTGTCACGTCTGTTCGGAAGGGTCACTATCAGCGTTTTAACCTTCAACTGCTCAAGAACAGGAAGAAAAGACACATGCATTTTAATTAACCAATAAAAAACAATTTTAAGTCACAAATCAGCCAGAAACAGATGTTATGGATTATAGAGTGTCTGGAAACACATAAATATATCTGTGTAAAATCGTTGCAGCAAAGCTACAGAGATTAAAAACGAAATTTTGAGCTTTTGATACGGCACCCCTAGTGGAGGGGGCGAACGAGAAACTCAGTCCACGCAGATCTGACTGGAAATTGTCAAAATATTTGCAGCAGAGGAATTCCAGCAAGCGAGCGGCTTGGGCTTCCCTACAAAGAACCCATCTTCCCTGAGTAACAAGTGGAGGGAATGAGTGCCGACAGAGAAGCGAAAATCCCTCAGGCTAAAGAAATCCAGCTATTGTAGTAATAACCCCTGAGACCTGGCTGAGTATGTACAGCTTTCAGAGGTACTTCTCATCCTATTTGTAGCCCCGCCAGTGATGTATGTGTGTGTGCGTCCTAGTAAGTGACGGGACGTACATAACGTAGGTCACTTCATTGCTCATGCGCTGCTTTAAACAGGCTCCTTTTTTTTCCATGTTCTCGCTCGGTTTTGTATTCTTCTTTTTTTTTTTTTTTTAGACAACTTCCCACCACAAATACTCGCTGGGGTTTGCCTATAATACTATAATGTATTTTTTTCATCTCTCTCCTCATTTTTTTCCCTTTTTTGTTCCACAAGGCAAGTTTCATTAAAGATCCAATTATGCAAATCAGGTCCTGAAGAGCCAGTTGAATATGCAGTATAATAGTGTACCGTAATAGTTCAACACAATATACTGCATCTGAGGCAGATTTACGAGGCAACATAACTGCTACGCCTCCGTCCTTTGGAGAAAACCTCTTGATCATAATTAAAGGTGCAGGGTCCCTCTTTACTTCTCAGTGGCGTCCGTTTTAACCAGGCTGCCCTCCAGGGGGCTGCCATCCCTCACACTCGGGGTGGATGGTGCACCCGTTGGGGTCACGACCTGGAAACAGTTCAAGGGTAGGCGTTGTTAAACTCCCCCAATTATCTGGAGACATCTTGTAACAGAGATGCCCTACGCTCCAACGGCGGACCACCCAGCCATTAGAATATCTGCTACTATTTTTGGTGCCTTTGCAGCACTGCAAATATTTACCACTATTTTAAGAGCTCGGATTAGAATGCAAAACAACATAATAGCATGTGCTTAAGGCCAGTGATTGACAGGAAGTCAATTGTTTGTGCAAAGCCCCTGTCTACTGAGATGATATGGCTGTAATTTTGTGCTTTTCACCTACTGAAAAACACGCCGTCATGTTAGGCGGTGCCATATAGGACATCGGAATTACTTGTTTGTTTGTAATAAAAAGTTTGCTTAATTTTTCAGAAATTATCAATAAATAAATAAATAAATAATATGTTTGTGAGTGGACGGCTAAATAGGTGTCCCATTTCTGGAAAATGAGTAAGGCCGTAGCCGAAGGCTGACCATGTCTCCCAAGGCTGTGTAAACCTGACCGATTCAACACTCTCCATATTGACCAAATGTCCCACAGCCTTTCTAGGCTCTCTCTCTGAGATGTGTGAGAGACTGTGAGCATGTGTGTGGTGTTGGAGGGCTGAATTTTGTCCCATTCCCTCTCCCACAGGAGAGAATTATGAGAAAGGGGGAAAAAATTTAGAGGGATACAAAACATCTGCACACATCTGTTCGCCTCTGTCATCTGCGCATGGGCTAAGTTTAACTGTAACGTATGCTTCCCTTCCAATGCTTGATATTCATTGCAGTGCCATTAGTCTATCTATATATTTTCCTCATGGAAAGTGCCCCAGGGTGGAGTAGAGCAAGGACCCCTCTCTCTTTTTTCTCTCTCTCTTGCTCCGTAGACAGACAGACGCTCCTTCTGGTGGCACCCTGGCATGAGGCAGTGGAGACAAGATCATCCGTCACCACCTCATCTGTCAGGGCACTCTTTATTCTTAGATCACACACTGACTGACGTCTGTGATTAGCCCGCTCAAAAAACTTCCACTCCTCTACCCTCTCCCCTCTCTATCTCTCTCTGTCTGTTTCGAATGACTACGAAAAGCCTTAGAAATCATCACTCATTTATAAGTGACATGTGCATAACGAAATGTCCTTATTCCACTATAATTATTTGTTAAATACAAAAGTTGACATCTGTCAGTAACCGAACATTCCCATTTATATTACGTAAAGTGACATGCTGAACTGTGTCTTCGCCTGTACACAGGCGGATATTGAATGACAGGGAATTATGCGCTTAATCAATAGGAGAGGACAGGCATAGGAGTAATGTGAGGCACTCTTTTTCTAAATGTACTTTCAGAGGATGGTGGATTCTATACTGAACCACGCCCATAACATTATCCAGAAAATGTGGATGTTTGGATGTAATTTCACTTGCAACATTAATGGGGGGATTTGCAATTGATTCTACACTCTTAAAAATAAAGGTTCCAAAAAGGAGTTCTCACAACAATTCATAGAAGCACCATCAGTGAGCAGTGCTTAGTGTAAATAATATTTTAATAAATCTATAAAGAACTTTTGTACAATGGGAAGGTTACATTAATGTTAAAATTTATTTGAATGCCTAATAACCTTTTATTTTTAAGAGTGAACTTGTAAAATATTTGAAAATGTCATCCATAAAGAAGTTAACATCACCTTCCTAATCAAGGTCACTAACATTGTTAAGTCAACAGCATCACCTAACCCAAAAAAAAAGAAAAAGAAAAAAAACACAACATTCCTGGCATTTCGGATACCACTGCCACGATGGGAGAGGCCTGAGAGGCCAGAGCCGGAGATGAAGGGAATGAGGGCGACGACTCGGTGGAGGAGCGAGGTCGGTGTCTCCACATCACATATCAATTAATACCTAAACGCCACGGCCTTGCCTGCCACACTGTCCCCCCTGAGTTGCCTGGCTAGGGCCTGGGCATCTGGAAGACAATTTCCTCCAATTAAAAGGAGCGGGGAGGCATTTAAGTGTGGAATGGCTGTTTGATCAAGTCTCCAAGGCTAAAGCACAGATCCAGCCGGCTAAGCTGGAGACTGACAGGCCTGGAGAGAGAGCGCGAGAGAGAGAGAAAGAGAGAGAGAGAGGGCTTGTCTCTCCTGCCCGTTGGCACTGCCCTGGTGAGGTGCACTTCCACACACCGGGGTTTACTGGTGACGGCGGGCGGCGAGCATGCCGACCTAGGGACACACTAACGCTCTCGAGCGCTGCCAAGTTCTGCCACACAACACACACTTTCCCTGCCGAATGAGTGCAAGACGCATATGTAAATGAGAGCGTACACACCAGGGAGGAGACATTTTGACAGGATTGGCTTGGTCTGTTTAGCCCCATCGAACTGCTATCAGTTGCACTGGCAGAGTGTATTCACAAGAGTCTCCATAACACCCTCTCTCTCGCTGCATTTAAACGAGTTTGATATTTTTCCTTCCCCAAGTTTTTCCTTTCCTTTTTCCTTGTCTCAAAGATGATAAATTCTTACTGAGCATGATATACATTTTAAGCTGATAATATATCAGATAAGGCCACACACACACCAAAAAAAATGAAAAAATAAAACAGCAGCAATCAGCAAAAATTGCAACATCAACACCTCTTCGACTGTAGGTATCCCGTGCTGCAGCTATTTTTAATATTTTGCTAATTAGTCAAATACTTTTAAAACAACATGCATTATTTAGCATCAAACTCCAGAAAATATTTTTACGTTAGCTTATAATGAAAAACAATTCCAAGCTTGCTGTTAAATAAATCAAGCGTTTCACTCAATAAAATAACCTTCATTCAGATGGCTTATCAATTGTAAACACACACTATGCATGACTATTTTCTCTCTCTTTCTCACTGTCCACATTAATCCAGCATACTGTTTATTGATTTATTTATTTAAATTCATAAAGGGGCTTACAAGGCTATATTTGTGGTCATGTTAATGCTGGCCTTTCAAATGAATTGTGTGGGATTCTGAAAAGAACGTGTGACTTGCCTACATCACAACGTCATTTCAAATCAGAAAAATGAAAAGAGCTGACAAAAATGTCTACGCCCAGACACTATTACAGACATAATATCCGTTAAACAATGACGGTACATCTGTGCCGCCTGCTATTTGTCCCTTTCCATGAACAATGAACCTGAGGAAAAAACAGTTATCTCATTTCAACATAATCAAAGATGCATACAAACTAAAAGTAGCTGACTGTGTGTGTGTCTCTCTGTGTGTGTGTGTTTAATATTCTTTTCCATTAGTAAAAGTTCTGGGTCATCTCATATAAAGTGACATGGGAAATCTCCACCTGTATCTGAAGGCTTGAGATAGCAAATCAATTTTGCTAGATGTATAAAGACCTTTCATAAAGAATTAAGCACATGAAGTGCGCGCAATAGATGCCTGATGCAATGTGTCCTATTATAATTCTGACCCTGGCAATGTTATAATTTTTGAAGTAACAAAATATGCGTAAAACAATGAGCTGAATGATTGTATTGTGTGTCGAAACGAAGCTCACAATCTTGCAAACATACAACATTTTATCTGTTCTTCAATTATTCCCGCACTCCCGCGCGCATTCCTATCCTAATCTCCAATTCTTGCAACTTTCTTGTTCTTTTTTTCCCCCTCCGTAATACATCATTTCCCCAAGCGACAATCTTCGCAACAGTCGTTCAAATCTCCATTTCCAGGGGAGATGTGCGAGTTGTTTTTTTTTTCCGCAGATAAAAAGGTTTTTAAGTCTGATATGACATTTAGCCCTCAGTTGTTGAATGCCATCATAAGGCTTCTGTTCATAAGAGGTCGATCACAGCACAAAATGGCAGGTCTCACCGGCTCTTCCATCTCACAAGTTTTGACACATGGCATGCACCGGGTAACTTTGATCCTAATTCTCCAACCGATCTGTGTTCACTTCAGCTGAAATCCTAAACGCAAAGCCCTGGGGGCTGAAGTGAGAAAGTTTGAGCAGAGATTTGAGGAAACTTTCTTACAGCTCCATATCTCTGCCTGGCTAGCCCGAGCGAGTCTGATGCGCATCCCTGGAAAGCTTCTATCCACCTTACAGTAATAATGCACGATGTGTCTTTACACTTAATTAATAAAGTTATTCTTATAAGAGCCAAATATAAGATACAACGGCGTGTTTTTCCTTCGGAACAAGTTAATCTAAGCGCGTGCAATGGCTTACAGCAACGCTTTCGATATGAGGACGTTTTATTATCCGGCGCGACAACGTCTTAGACAATTAACATTGCATGCATTTCAATCAAATAGAAAAATATAATAACACATCTTTAGCACAAACTGACTTTTAGAAAGCGACTCGAGCGAAAACCACCCGCGAATCCACTACAGATCTAACCACTTCTTACCTTTAAATTCATCCGGACGTCAAGACGCGTTGCAAAAGAATGTCTTCATTAAATAATAAAGCATGTCCACATAATTGAGCTGATCATTTTCCTACAGCCTACTGCTGATGGGGTTAAAGTATATAGTCTACACACACACACAAACACACACGCGCGTGCTTCGGACCTGTTATGATCGTCCTCTCGCGAATCCGTTTCCCAACTGTTCCTCGCGCATCCCGAGTGATGAAAAAGCGCCTTTGAGTTTAATCTCAATATAAACGCGTTCATTGATAGCGATCGGCCAGCATCACAAGACATTTCCCCTCATCTGTCCGTTCGGACTCCCCCTATCTGGACGGTGAAAAGCATTGTACCGTTAAAAAGGCACTCCATTGTCGTCCATTCACAGAGAGCGGAGAGTCTTGCGGCATTTGATGGGACTAAAAGCTTGAACCCTTGATAAAACAGCCCCGGTGCACGAAATATCATATCGAGTCGTCTATTTTCCCCACGCGGAGAGACTCAAAAGCAAATTTGACTCCATCGGATCATCTTATTGACCTTGACTTCCCCGTGAACAATTATTAAAATCTGTCTATCCTCACTCACATTGTCAGTCCCGTTATTCAGACGAGGCGTAATTGGCTTTGATGCCTGTCGCCGTTTAAATAACGCCGCGGATAAACACTGCAAATAGCTACAATTGAAAAATAAATGTGCTTACCTTTTGGGGAAAGTATCTGAAGTCTTGTATCCTCGAGAAAAAGTCCAGTGAGATGAGCGGAGAGCGCGAGCATCAGTCAGTATAAGAGAGAAGTAATGAGTGATAAAATGACGCTCATCTGCACTGTAACCTTGTGGCGTATTTAATGTAAATAAGCCGGTTATGTTGCACACAATCACACACACACACATACAAGCACACAAACAGAGACCGGCCAAGACGGGAAGCGCTTTTTTTCCACTCTTATTTGCTAACGCGTCACACAGGAGCGTATATTTAAAACAAATGCGCGAGAAAGCTTATCAGTTTGTAAATATGAGATGCAATTGCCACTCAGCGGGGCGCGTAGCCTAACCAACAACCTCCCTCTTCATCACAGAAAGAGGAAAAGGGGTCCAGACAGCGGTCGAGACACGCGCTCAGAGACGCGGGAGAAGGTCCTCTGAAAAGGTACTTCTGCGAGGACATGAAACTTTTTTGGGGCTGAACTTCAGCGCTCAGGCCGATGTTGCTTTTACGCGAAGACTGAGACGCAGAATAACGCAATTGTACATTCAGTGTCCCGGCAGTTGACAAAAAGCTACTGTTTCAATAAACTCTTTGTTGTGGGATTATATAATGATTGTGTTGTAATTATGGGAGCGCATTGGTAATAATAATAATGATAATAATAGGCTAATGATAAAATAATATCCAGTGGGAATGCGAGTACGCGTGACTTTGAATAAAAGGACAAGAATGAGAGAGTTGATGGATTGATTGATTAGGCTATCAATCGAATATTAGATTGGTTAATTGATTATGATTGATTATGTATCAGGCAAATCAAAAGAATGAAGGGGGGAAGCAGGTGCTTATAATAGAATAATAATAAATATTATTATTACAAAACAAAAACATATTTACTTACACTTTTTCATTTTCCACGTGTGAAACAAAAAAAAACTAATTAAAATGAAAGATCTTTATTTAACTAACTATTACTATAATCTAAAATAGGCCTATAATAGACCTGTATATTCACATAGCAAATATTAATATCTGTATGTATTTATGTTAGTCATCATCACACAGTTATTTTACACCAGGACCTTTCTAATTAGAAAAATCAAATCAAGACTGATTATGAATGACTTCTGTATTAGGACCTGGTGACATCTAATGATACGACATATTTACACAATCAGGACAAAAGCCTTAATGCTCCTAACGGGATCCAGAGAAGTGTTTTATCATGTGACAAGTTGTACAGAGGAAGGTTTTCCTCTTTCTCTGTTTGCTTCACTATACACAGTGGTGTGTTTGTGATATTTAGTGTTTTCAAAGGAGCATTAATCGTTATTAAATCCCAAAGGCAAAGGCTCGCCTTCTCTTTATTTTCTTTCCAGACAAAACACACGTTTTAAAAGATAGCACATTCATTATTCACTATGAAAATCAGATTCCCATGCTGCCCCTTAAACGCTCAGGAATTCAGCCCGCATTTTCCAGTCTGATGTGTATGAAATTCCTTTTTGAAGAAATTCCAAAATAAAAGTTGTGCCTCTAAAGAAATTAGCATAACCATCCCATCAATAATATCACTATCTCTATAGGAATGATAGCGAAAGCAGTAGGGGTGTTCCTTTACTCAATTCTTCATGGATTCTCTGTTTCTTTTGAACTTGTTATAACAAGTCAAGTGATTCTTTATCGGTGACAGGCCTGACAATACACGACGAGGACGGGAAAGCAGGTCAAAAGGAAGTTGCCATATGGACTTCAACATGCACTTTCCTAACAATATAGGGCAGATATCTGCTTCACGAACTAGTGTGTATATTTAACGCTTATTTTTAAGTGCTTGGGGTTAAATTAAGTTGAAGAAATTTGTTGCGGATAAAGCAGGGCAGCTGTATTGTTGTTAAAGTGAATCTCTCCTCTGTGTTTCTTGTCTGTTTACTTCTCTGTGGCTTTTACGCTAACAAACAAATGTGTATGCGTTCGGTTTGGCTGCCATCCATTTTATGGATTTTGGTGGAAAAGGAAGAGAATGAGGTAAAATTGTCACGTTGTCTGGTGTGTTTGGAAGGGCAGCATTCGAGATTGATCATTTTGTCTCCGCAAATATCAACTTGAATCAGGAATCAAAAGGTCGAAAGATCCTGACGGCTCAAGTCACGTGACTCCACATTGCCCGCGAGCAACAGGTGCACTAGTGGTGCCTTGGAGGACTCAAGGCATCGTTTCATTTTGGTGGGGGTTTTTTTTGTCCCTGAAAGATTGAAAGATGATGCTTTTAGTTAATAAAATGTAGTGAACTGGTTTAATGTTTCTTCATTTTTGTTTGTGTATTTAACAATAGGCAACCTGTTTACTGGTTACATCACAAACACAAAACATGTTAATGGGCTTTTTTATTTAATTCAAATATGTGGATGCTTAAAATACTATATTTAAAGTGCCCTGACTGTATCTAGACTAAATCTTTTTCACCGTTTGACTCTTTTTTTTTTTCTTCTTTATTTCACTAGTTCATTTTACATGTTCCTTTGGTGTGACAAATGAATTTTAAAGTACCAAAAAATCCATGTAGATTCGCAATTAATATGAGGTAATGAAAACTGCATATATTAGGAAATAATTAAGAATATTGTTTTAAATAGCTTTAAATCAAACTCCAGGACAGCATATCCATTCACACAGTCAGTCAATTCCCTTAGTGATATAATACTAATATTTCCTGCAGTAAAGCTGAGATTCGTGGGCTGCTCATTTTGCATTTCTGTGTCACTAAAGCTGGACTAGTTATTTTTTGAGACACAGAAAAAGCTGTTGTGGGTAATACACTACTCAGAGAGTAACCCACAGAGTTTGTTTATACTATTAGACCAAGACCACACACGTCCAGTGTAAATATTTCAAGACATCAAAGTGCATGCAAACACTGCACATGTTATTTTCAATACACGCTCATAACCACTAACAAAGTGTCAGCCACAGGAGAGAGAAAAAAATGACTCAAGGTTTGAGTAGTTACATGGAAAGATAAAACAGTCATGGCTGGGTATGATAGTTTCTCCAAAATTCTTTCTGACAGGAATTTAAGAATGAGCCTATCAGCACTGTGTCTGGTATCTGTCCAAGACAGTATGGCCTCTAAAACAGACATGCCAGTGTTCAGAAAAGGACAAAAAACTATGAAGATGTTAGTTCTCTCCATCTACTTGGCCTCTGAAAGCAGCTATTTAGCATCTTTTAGCAGATGTCCAGATAATTCACAAGTTTATCAAATTAATTCAAGGGAGCAATGACCAAGGAAGTGATGTACTCCTAATCAGCCACAGAGAGAGAGAGAGAGAGAGAGAGAGAGAGAGAGAGAGAGAGAGAGAGAGAGAGAGAGAGAGAGATTTGTGGGGTGAGTGTCACTTTAAGACAGAGCAAATAAATGACTGCATAAGCATTTTATCCAGGAGCAGTCTGATGGTTTAATGTTGTGCCTAGTTTATATCTACATACAAACACACCAGAATGGTTTTCTCATATGGAATGAGGGGAGGGGGGCAGCATTACTTTTTAAATTGAGTTTCTCTGAGCATAATCTGTTCCAGGTCTTCGATGAAGAAATGTTCTCAAAGGATCACAGTGACTGATTTAATGAGAAGCGAGTGAGCACAATTTCAAACAATCTGATTTTCTGAACCTTCTGTGACTCTAAACTTTTAAAATTGCACTTAAGAATCACATCAATTACTCTTTAAAGTATGACATCGGCTAACTAGGCGCACTAGCATAACAAACACACTCTATGGCGTATTTACTCCATATCCTCTCATCAGGATCTGATACATTGGTCCCTTATGTGAGCCCTCTGCGAAGCTCTCTCAACTCCATTACTGTTTCCCTTTCTCTTCATCTGGGAGTGGAATACATGTGTGGCGGATCTACAAGTCTGACGATGATTTAGTCAAATATTACAGAAGCAAATATTTAGAGCCGACTTCTAGGTTTTCAGCATCTGATGAGACTATGCGTTTGTACGCTCTCCATATTCTTCAGGCCACAGTTTAGATAATGCATCTGAACGCTTCTCCAAAATCCCACCCGCCGTTGATGAACTGAGAGAAGTGTATAATGTCTATGACTGATAATAACTGGACCAATGCTAATTTAAATCATCTGAATCAATGTCTGGCTGGGGGAGACAAAATATATCTAAACGAAAACATCTGACTCAAATTGATTACTAACAATGTTGAGCATAAGATATTTAATAATGATTACATGCTTAAAATATCCAGGCCGTTTTGAGAATCCATCACTCTTATATCTCTTAGTAAAAGAAGCCACTGTGTGAGAGTTTGCTTCACAAGAGGAGCTACAGTACAACAACACAACAACATTAGCATTGGGGGAAAATAGCTGGCTAATCAATGTCTTAGTTGCTTCATTATAACTTTGGCTTCTCTTAAGCTTAGTCTCGAGACTCGGAAAAGCAAAAGATTGAACGATGACTCACGAGACTCAACTTAAACCACTCCAAAATTACTTTTTTTTTTTTTACTGCACACTGAAAATGATGAACAAAGTCCCTTAGCATGTACTCATCACACTCGTCCCAGCTCAAACACAGAGTCGCCTCTTTAAGGTCCATATTTCTGTGAAAGGGAGCCATCATATTTTACTATTACCTATCAATTGGTTTCTAATCATGGTAATGAGGCGTCTGCCGTTTGGTGACAGTGAACTAACGGCCTCCGTGGGAGCATTAAGGAGCCTGGGTTATGCTGTGGGCCGTTAACTACCTACAGGCGCTTGCTAATGGCTCCAAATGACCTCCTCAGTGGCTATTAGCACATAATTAGAACCTTGCAGACCATCAATGACTTCCACCGGACATGCGTACCTCTTCGGTCTTCTCCTCCTTGCTCCCCCACTTACTGTTTAATAGTTAGATTACGGTGCTGGGATATGAGCACAGTTGCTGCATTAAGTTGTCTGCGGCTTGCATGCACCCAACGCTGTGTACAGTAAAACTGCAAATCACTTGCGGCACTGCGACAGCTTAACTTAATATACTGTACCATGTGATGGTTCACATGAGCTTTTTAACACCAAAAAGTTGCTGCAAGTAAGAATAAATCCCCAGATTAGCTTTTTTGTTGTTGTTGACAAATCGATATCATTCAATAGTCATTCTCATCTAATCTAATGGTCATTTCTTTAATACCGAAACAAATGTAGCTTAAAAAAAATTATGTAAATAAACTCCAAAAGAAGAAATCACTGTAAATATCCAATACGCCACCTGCTATCTCTCCCCACCATCAGTGGCCTATCTGTTCTGGTCTCTTTTACTATTATGTGCTATTGTTGTGGATCACGCCGAGCGTAAAGTGCAAGGCACGGCCACACCGCACAAGTGGTTCAGTCACACCAACCTCTGCGTACACTTAGCAATGCTCTCCAGTTACCCAGAACAAAGGCCTGCTTTAGTGGGTTAATGTCAGCTCAGGAGCTGTGGAGAACAATAGCAGAGTGAGAATAAAAAGAGGAATGCAATGTTTTGTAAAGAAAATACACCACGACACATCAGTGTGGTAGCAACTGGTCAAATTATCAGCAAATTATCTCCCAACACCTCAACAGTAACGTACATCATCTTCGAAAACCGGAGACTTTGTAACAACTAATTTAAGCGGCAGGGAGGAATCTTTCTAGGTCATCAACTAGCCTTGGACAATGAAATCTAAACAAATATCATGACAGGGTGGGGAGGACAAAGAGATCCAATGCACTGGCTTATGTACAATTAAGTTTAACACACACACACACACACACACACACACACAGTCTAAAGTTTGGAAACTTTTTTTTTGCCTTAAAAAATATGGAAAAATAATAGAAAAAACAGAAATAAAGTGAAATATTATTACAATTTAAATTAACTAATTTCTGTTGTAATATTTTAATCATTCTAAAATCATATATTGAAAATAGTTTTAGCTCATTTATTTATTTGTAAATCATGATACACTACCTAAAAATTTGGGGTGAGCAAGATTTAAAAATGTTAAGAAATTAATAATGTAATTTAGCAAAGAAACATTAAGTTGATAAAAATAGATTTCTGAAATTAATAAATAATAATGTTTTTTTGTATTATGTATTAATTTCATGTGTATCTAATGCATATGCATATTTATATGCATACACATTAGAAATAGAGTCAGCCTGGTGAGCATGAGAAACGTCCTTTAAAAACGTGAAATAATCTTACCAACTTTTGAACATTTTAATTTATATATACTTATATATATATATATATATATATATTAGATAGATAGATAGACAGACAGATGTGAACATTTTCAAAAGTTGGTAAGATTATTTCATGTTTTTAAAATAAGATTCTCATGCTCTACAGGCTGAATGTATTTAATGTAAAAATAGTAATATTGTGAAATATTACTAGAATTTATAATAACTATTTTATTTTTTATAATTTTATAAAAATGCAATTAATTCATGTTATCAAAGCTGGATTTTCAGCATCAATAATCCAGTCTTCAGTGTCACATGGTCCTTCAGAAATCATTCTCATTTAATTTGCTTCTTTAAAAAAAGAAGCAAATTATAATATTAAATTGTGCTGCTTAATATTATTATGGAAACATTTGATTATTTGATCTATAGTAAGTTCATAATTACAGCATTTATTTTAAATAGAAAACATTTTTAAACATTATAAATATTTTGTCAATTTTGATCAATTTAATGTGCATTTGCTGAACAAAATTATAAATTTTATTTATTTGATTTGTATATCACTTCATAAAGTATTTAAGATGAGCTTGCATATGTGCTTTGGAGGCACATTGTAAAGATGGGTAACATGGAGGGTCAGTAGTGCGCTTTCTAGAGGCCAGAGGCAGTACTGCAGGACTATTTTCTTTTCTTTTTTTGCCACAGAAGCCCACCAGACAGCCATGATCAAAGGTCACCTAGTATGTGTTCACAATTACATCCTGCATCCTGAGTTTTCAAACCTACAGATACCATTTTGGATGTGTTTTCAATGTCATGGGTTTAAATCATTGTCTATGCCCCCTCTCTCTCTCTCTCTCTCTCTCTCTCTCTCTCTCTCTCTCTCTCTCTCTCTCTCCCTCTCCCTCCTCTCTCTCTCTCTCTCTCTCTCTCTCTCTCTCTCTCAACATTCCCTGAATTAATTTGTTTTCATTTGCAGTATGTCAACTGAAAATATGTAGTTGTTCTCTGTGTCAGTGCAAAAAGGATCTCTCTGGCGAGTGCGTTTCGGCTTCTCAATCATTAAATCTGCGTGTATGTTTTTTACAGTGCAATAACAGTAAATACATAAACAGTCTGCTGTAGCTGCTCTCCTCTCAGCTGCATCTGCGGTGCTTCCCTCTTCGCAGTGTGCCATTCCGCAACATTCCCCTAGTGTTTGTCCTGTGTAGTCAGAATGCTGCCAGCCACTGCTGATACAATGTCAGGCAGATCCACTGCCAAAGAGTAGGAACGGGCGACCGTGGCGGGTCCCAATTATCTACGGGGCGACGGTGTTGTCCAAAAATAGCCTCTTTTCCCCATAATACTTCTGGACTGACCCCCCCTGTCCACAGGGCGTCCACCTCGCTAAGCCCATCTGGCAGGAGGACAAACCAAATCTTGGTAGTCCTTCAGTCAAAAACCTTTTCTCAGCCTGCAAAATGGCTTCACCCCATCATCCATTTCTCCACAGTGACCAAAACCCTGGACATAGTTAATCAGCGAAAGGGCACGCCTCCAAAACGCCATTCTTCCACAGCGGCATTAGTCCACAAGTAAGATTTACAGATCACTTAATGTTCCAGAGTTCTCTGCATAAAAGTATATACAAAGGTTAATATTGTAATAATATCTTCCTGGAGGGCATTGCAATCATTATCCCTCCAGAGATATCAATTAGAAGCACTTTACAGCAGGTAATGACAGAGATTCCGGTCCAAAATGACATTATTATTATTATCATCATCTATATTCCCGTGCTCCAGTATATTGCGAAGCAAAAAGAAGCGGTGTAGGCTCAGCCAAGTGAAAGAACGAAACACATCTTATGGTGCACATTCATCTTAATTTTATGTGGTCAAGCAGAGAGACTAACAAGCTTTCAATGTAACCCCGTGCCTTGGCATTTCAGGTAGCGTGCAACAGCTGTCCGCACCTCACTTCATCTCGTATGCTGCTCCCTCTCTCCTTTGTTTCAAGAGGATAACGTACACTGCGAGGAGGCCAGATACCCATAAAGCAAACGGAAACGGCGATAGACACACATCACATGAGAGACACAGGGGAAAGCGGATAGAAACAATGGAGGTAGTTATGAATCAAAAGCTTTTTGCTGCTGCTCGGCTAATATTTGCTTGCCAACAAACACAGATTTACACCGTTGCTTTCTGTGTTTAGCTAGAAACGAGAAAAAAAAAAAATCGGAAAAGTTACGGACTGACCTTTGGGCTTCGCTACTAACATTAATAAGGAGGATTTGTTATGTTATTGACCCTCTTATCAACAGCATGAATAATTCACAGCTGGGCCAGCACTTGTCCAAAAGAAGATGAGAAAACAGCACCCATGCCTCTGACTGTTGATTTAGCAGTTTCATATTTAATAAGGGACTAGAGCGCTGGGAGGCGCCTTTTTTTGTGGAGAGATTTAATTGGGCACTGGTGACATCCATCACATGGTTGTCATGACCATGACCTTTCGTTTGGGGCTATTCATAATAAGAGAGTTATGAGCCGGTTCCTCGTATTTCTAGCGACTCACCCCTGCGTTTGTGTAATGGATGCCGAAGCATTTGTAAACCTTATCGTACAGGAGTTGGTTAAAGCTAGTGTGCACATCAGATTTATTGCTATCTGTCAGGCCGGTTAGGGGTGATGTGAAAGGGTGTGAGTATTTGGAGAAGGATGATTTAACGCGGATGGATAAAGTCCTACGGTTTGGAGGAAGAGGCCCTGACACGTTACTGTTTTACCGAGAGTAATCCTTGACACAAATGATTATCTACAGCCTTAGGGTTGTGGGATATTGGAAAAACGCATTTTCCATATAATTTTCAAAGCCCTGTTTTGGCGAACAAGCTCTTCAGAGCTAAAAATGCCACATGGAGTGGCAGCGCTGGGAAAATGGAAATTGAGATGAACGGTTTGACGTGAAAATGGAAGCAAGTCTCTTTAAAGTCGCTCTCTATCCGTCTCGGTACAACTTGGAGGCGGCGAGGGAGAAAAGAGCTCTACGCGCAGGTTAATTTTATCAACCCCGCGGGCTCTGGGGACAGAGCCGGAGCCGGAGGGAGCTCCCGACGAGCCTTCCGCACAAGCCTTGAAGAAAGTTGCGAGACAGAAGGTGAGAGAGAGTGAGAGTAAGGGATCAAATACAGGTGAGCATGCTCCCTCAGGAGCACCAGATGGCCTGCACTACCCCCTGCGTTTGTGCACTTAACTGCTTCGCTGTGTCACCAGAACAATGGTCATTCACCGGCGAGCTCACTTACACAACTCCTCCTTTATACATAAACATAAAGCCGTCGTACATTATTAAAGCAGGCCGGGCGCACGTAATCTTTTCAGACTGGGACAAACTTACCACCATTGATATCTATGTATTTATTACAGCAATAGAGCAATATGAGGGTGAGGCGCGGAGAGATATCGGCTTACCCGAGGCTGAGAGGGAAATTTAAGATAAAGGATATTTAATATCCAGTTCACATCACCAGGGCTAAGCCTTTAATAGCACGAGGGGTTTCCATGCAGGTAATGCCTTTGTCTTTGTCTAAACACACTTCCACGGACTCTAACTGTAGTGGTGGAAAGCGTGCGGGTCACTGATAAATGTGCAGTAATGGCTCGACGTGGGAGATTGCCCATTTGTCCTGTCAGGTTATTAATGCACCTGGGCACTTCCTCCAAAGGTGTTATCAAGTGGCGAAAAAAACCGAGGCAATATATAATTAATTCACTATCTCCCGAGTGTTTGCCTCTCTTTTACAGTGTTCTTACATTTTGTCACATTGCATTAGAATCAAACGACGTGCGTCGCGGCTGGCAATAATCACAGAGACAAATATGCATGTATATTATTGGGAGTAACATTAGGCTGGTGACTTGCATTCCAGGGCACATTACTGCTGCTTATTTTGTGTCTAAATGATAATGAGCGGCGGAATGATAACCTATATCATTTAGAGTGAAATATGAATTTAAAACACTGCCTGCCATTTAGAGAGGAGAAATGTGTTGCAGAGAGATCACTCAGGTGTCTTCTGCGTTCATTTGAAAACCAGGGCAGATACGGAAGACACGGCTTGAGTTTTCTTCTACTGGTAAACGACTATTGTTGTCCTAATTACGAGGTGGCTGATGCATTATTTAACGATCCAACATATATCGCCAGGGCCGGATATGAGTAAAATAATTTATGACAAGATCTCTTTTTTTGCCCCTCACTTTAAATCAAACTTCAATAAATGTGCCACCCCTATCCATATTACATGAGGCCTTGGTGAAAACAAGTAGCATGTCTGTTATTCAAAATTCTTCCGACAGCATGGGGTCAAAAAAACTAAATCACACAGGAGAACAAGGAGGTGTGCTGTGTTGGCTCACCTTGGGCTGTGCAAAAATAGAGAGAGAGAGAGAGAGAGAAAAGACAGCAGATGAAATACAACAGATTCACCCTTCAAAACAATATTTTAAGTAGTCCATTGTTAGTAACCTTAAAGGTCAAACTTGCAACATTACTATATAGCCTCAAAAGGAAAAGAGAGATTGGCTAAAACTATCAGGGTTTTAACTGTTGGGGTCTCTTAGTCCGCAATGTCCCTTTTAATAGCTCAACAATACTTTCCCGTATTAGAATGACCCTTTATGCCAAATCTTATGTGAACAGATAAAACAACCTTTATGAAATTCCTCACATGTTATCCATACATTTTTTACATTACCAGGTTTAGGATCACAGGACTCCCAGATGCGAAACATGAATAAATGCACCAAATTTTCAAACACTGCGACTATCAGATTGGTGTGCACACTGTAAGAGTGCATTCATTTGTGTAATATATTATTTCTAAAAAAATACATAATTGAGTTTTCTGGGACAATAAAGCCAAATCGTACGGAATACGTAACTTATACAGAATTTGGCGTCTTAGCTGCGAACACATATTTGTGTACCTCTTTTGTTGTGGGATACAGTTAAGATGACACTGACCTCTATTTCGCTTTCGTGTCGTCATGACAATGGCATCAGGACAAACTTTAATGAGCATTAACGCAATGGGCAGACCTGTAGCTATCCATCATAAAGCATGCTGAGAGATACACTGCACCTTAAAAGCACAAGCTGAACAGACCCTGCAGAGGAGGAAAGCGGCCTTAACTAAATTTATATCATATTACACATTGAAATGTGACCCCGTAATGACATCACTGAAATTCAATCAAACCCTTTATTCGGTATTACTTAAGTTGAACTAGTGTCCTTCCTCATCCGAAATTAGTAAATTGAATATGCTTCTTGTTTTTGTTACAGCGGGCCCAAGACACAGTTTGATTTAAAGCGTTTTGATTTTCACAAAGCCTAATTTTCAGGAGCATATCTGAAGAGCAAAAATAGCCCGGGAAGTTGGCAGAATTTTTTTTATTGATTGTGGTTTACGTAATTGCTATCTATCTGTATTTGTCTACTCAAGCACGAGGGTCATGTATTATGTTTCATTGCAGCCAGTGAACACTGTTAAAAGCCATTGAGAGCAGTGAGGGGTGCGGAGAGAGAGGTTTGTTTTTGAAGTTGTTGTGTTGTTGACTCTGAGAGGGCTCTTAAACTGCTGATATTGAAAGTGACTGACACATTCATAATTCCACCATTATGTACTTGACTGATCTGCTCTAATGCCGATATCAAAAACAACAGACTCAACAGTCCTAGATGCATCCATGGACGCACAGCATCGGGCCTGATTTTAAGACTGACAGCAACAGGCAATAAAATATCAGCAGAACTAACACTGCTTGGAACTGAATGACCAGAGTGTGCTCTTTTGATAGGGTTTAATTTTATTTCCAGATTAATATATTTATGCATTCCAGGAAGAGATATTATGGGAGATTATGGAGAGAACAGGAAAGAATAAAACCATGAAATGTCACAAGTCAGATTCAAAGTAGCAGTGTTCACTTGAGCACCATGGCTCAATATGTCAAAGCACATTTGCGAAGCGCTCGACCATGACTCTGACCTTTGTATCTCTTTAAGATAACACGACCATTGGCAAGAGGCCACACACATGCGCATCAGATATCACATACGCTCATGATTAGGTACTTATTTTGAATAAGTATTACTTCACAACCGCTAAAAAAGTATGTTCTATATAGTATGAAAGTAATCCGGACATACTACATTCACCATGTTGTCATTTTTATATGACCCGTCAGCGTCAGTTACGTCACTTCACCGCCATTCATAAATCCTCTCCCTTGGCCTCATGGGATCGAATGTCTATCGTATGCAAACTTTAGAATCGCGTCGGTAGTAGTAGGCTATCTGGGTACTTTTTGCCAACTCTTTTATGAGTACTGTGACTTCGGACATTCTTCTTTTGTTGCATACTATTTTTTTGCCTACTATAAACTAGGAAAGTATGAGATTTTGAACTGTATACAACGTGCATCATTGGGCAGAAAGAAGTTTATAGAAAATATCTCATCTAAAACAGTGAATCTGAACATCAGAGCCTGCTGAATCAGACAGCAACTAAATGAATATTCTTCACCTGTCTGCTCATGTTGACTCCTCTTGTTTAGATTTCATAGTTGGGGGGGAGAGAGAAAAGAAAACCGCATATTTACTTTTAATTGAAAGGAAATTAAAGATGCATCCACATCCGCAAATGACAAAAGAGCATCACAAGGCTTGGGAGTGATGATAGCTTTTGTTTAAGATGGATTTCATAAAGAACCTCTCCCCCATTGATAATAATAAAGAAAAAAAAAGAAGTCTTGGACATTTCTCCAAATACAATTACCTCTGCATCACCTGATTCAATCAAATGAATTTGCATTCTGTTTGCATCCAATGTTCCGTGGCCCAGTAAACAAGACAAGGGGAATAAATCTGATGTGTTTTCATGGTTCTGCCTGCCCCCGCCCTCATTCGCTACACTTTATTTGGAATATTTGAATTCTCATGAATCTGTAAACATACCATGTGTGGGTGAAATTAAAAGCTTTACTTTGGAGTAAGGAGCTTCCCTTTGAGATGAGAAGAGAAAGATGCTATGTTTGAAACATTTGTGACAGGCTAATGTTGTCTAATTGAAATGAAAAACAGAGGTATATGCTAAAACTGACCTTTAGTTTTTAAGCTGGAACAACTGTCACAACTTTCTATTAAAACCAACTGGAAATAATAGACCTTAGTTAGGGTAAGGCCTTTTTAATTTTTGACAGGAAAGGAAACAAGGCTGTAAGGGACAGAGGCACATGTCAGTTAGGGTTGTGGGATATTGGAAATACAGGACCAAAGACCTTCCAGTAGACAAAAACTCCAAAGTTTTGAAAGTTGTGATTTTTGCACACGATCTAAGACCTTTATGTAGTGCATGTCAAGACGGTCTTTCACAGCCTCCACGTTAAATTAAATATGGAGTCTAGTCAGAATAAGCTCTATGGGATGTCCTTAAATGGATAGTTTACTCATGCACGTTGTTCCATATCTGAATTACTTACTTTAAAGAATACTTATGTCACAAACACAGGAAGAGACAGACGGGTTTAGCTGTTTAGACAGCAGAGTGGTGGTGGAACAATGCGAACCAGATGATGGTGTGATGGTGACTTAGCTGGTGATGACTGAAGTGGATCCTCTGTGCAGGTGACGAGTGAACACGAAGACAGGCGATCTGGATCAGGATGATGGAAGGAAGACGGACAGGAGACTTAATACAGGACGAGACGATATCAGGTGAGTAAATGGGTAAGGATTCTGACATAAACCGGTGTATACTGCCACGAGACCAGACAAGGAGAGAAAGGTAAATGGGGCATATAAAGGGTGTGTTGATGAGGGAGTGCAGGTGCTGTGAGTCAGTACTCTGGTGATTGTGAATCGAGTGGGTGGGTCCTTGTGATTGAGATATGAAGAGTTCAGATGCAAAAGCCTCTAAATGCCATTTGAAATTTTCTTCTAAAATGACAATTTTTATCAAGCTTGTATATTTAAGTTCAGTAATTTCACTTAAATGACAATTAATAGGTAATCTTCATTGCCATTTAAGTGAAATTACTGAACTTAAATATACAAGCTTGATAAAAATGATCATTTTAGAAGAAAATTTCAAATGGCACTTAGAGGCTTTTGCATCTGAACCCTTCATATGCTTTGGGGCTGTGATGGTGTGGCTGACTCTGTGACAGTACCCCCTCCTCCATGTGGTCAGCCTTGACCTCAAGGGGCTGGACGGTGAGGGTGATCTTCGTGGAACTTTGTGGAGGGTCCAGGATGTCACCCCGAGACACCCATGAGCATTCTTCTGGACCATATCCCTCCCAGTCGATCAGGTATTCAAGGCGGCCGCCCCACCGCCGTGAGTCGAGGATGATATGGACTCAGTACACTAGGTCCTCGTCAGTGACATCTGGAGGAGGAGGTACTTTGTCCATTGTAGGTTCTATAGGGGAAGAGGACAGAGGTTCAGTAAAGGGTTTCAGGAGGGAGACATGCAATGAAGGTGAAATACAGTAGTAAGGTGGAAGTTTGAGCCTGTAGGGGACCTCGTGACCTGCCTCTTCAGAGTGAAGGGATCTATGTAGCGGGGACTCAGCTTACACCAGGGCAGGCGAAGATGGATGTTACCTTTGTCCCGGCTGGTTTTGGGTGGCTTCAGCTCTACGGACATCCACTTGAAGTTGGTGAGTCCCAAACCCTCTTGTTCTCTTTGAACCCGTGATTGACAGCTGGAAACTCTAAGGGTTCTACAGACCAGGGAAAGAGAGGAGGTTGGTAGCCGAGGTTACATTGGAAAGGAGTAAGCCCAGTGGTGGATGGACGCAGGGAATTCTGGGCATACTCCACCCAGGGGAGGTAGCAGTTCCAGCTGTCTTGGTGCTGGTGGAAGTATGTCGTTGAATAGGTCCTTGATAGAGATGAGTTTACAAATGGTAAATGGACTGCATTTATATAGAGCTTTCACAGACCCAATGGCCACCAAAGTTTTGCTTCACATTCACCCTGCGAAGCGGGTTGATCCAATGAGTGGACTGAAATACATTGAGAAATACGCACAGCTTTCTGAATGAAACTCTCCAAACTGATGTGTCGTTATAAATGACCACCTTGTTCCGCACTTCTGGGTTCAGACCCCGGCGAAAGACTGTCAATAGGTCCGTTTCATTCCAGCCGCTAGATGCCGCCAACGTGCAGCACTGTAGAGCATAAACATTTATAGAAGCATTACCTTGGTGGAGATTTAACAGCCAATTATGGATAACATGGATCATGGAAAAAATCTGATGCGGTTTGACCGAAGACTTCTTTGAAGTGACTGATGAAGGATGCCAATGAAGTCGTGAAGCCGTTGGCGTGCCAGATTAATTGTCCCAATGGAGTGTGTGTCCAGATAGCAGGGAAATCATGAAGGCCATATGCGCCCGTTTGGTGGAGAAAAGCTGTGGTTGCATTTAGAAATATAGCGAACATTGTAGAAGGAACCCGCAGCAATCCTCCGCCTCAGGTTGTACTGTATGTCCCTGTTCGGGCCATGGGACTGGCAGAGGCAGGTGGTGAAGGAGCTGGTGGCGCAGAGGGGAGAGTTTGCTGAACCGCCTGCACAGGTTCATCAAAGTGATCCGGTGGATGCTCCCCGTTGGTTCCAACAGGACTCTCCATGATGGTCTGGTCTTCTGTCACAAACACAGGAGGAGACAGACAAGTTTAGGTGCTGGTGGAACAATGGGAACCAGATGATGGTGGGGATATTATTTGTGTTCATTAGAGAGAGAGAAAAAATAACAGCATATGGGTTTAGAAGAGCTAAAGGATGTGAAAATAATCCACAATCAGAAAAATGAAATTGTATCAGTGAATTATGATGCATTTTAAAACATAACTGCACTGTAGCCACAGACACTGCTACTCACACTCAGGAAGTAAAAGTCCATTATTCTGACAAATAAAAAGCCATAATATATCCGTCTTTCTCTCCTCCCACCAGCTACTCCATGAGACCAGACTCATCTTCACATGTCTTCATTTTCATATGAACACACAGAGGTGGGGGTCAGCTTGGTTAAAGACTCCCTTTACATCAAGAACATCATAAGGAACACATGCTCATCTAAACGTGTACATTAACTGATCTCTCTGTACCACTGGGACAGATCAAAATGAAAAATATTATTGTAAAGAGATAATAGAGAGAAAGAAATGTGAATATGCTAATGTTTCCTTCTGACATATGAATGTTTTGAATTCTTCAGCACTAGCCACAAAAACATCTTGCCGAATACTGATGAGAAGACAACTAGTGCTACCTGATGCTGCTAACATTATAAACACATACTTGCAGATCTAGCTTCTTGGCTCCATTTTTCTTATTTTACATGGTATAAATGAAACTCAATTTATGCAACTGAAAAAAAAAAAAAAATCAACTTCCTCTTAATAATGCAAAGTCTCTGACTGAACTGTTGGGCACAGAGTCTATAAAAGATTGTATTAGCTTGATGATGAAAAATATTGTGTTTTCCCATTCATCCCATTTGCAGATGTTTTTGTAAGTTGTGCATACG
This sequence comes from Pimephales promelas, assembly GCF_016745375.1. Next base: position 20,013,722 of record NW_024121111.1, on the reverse strand, counting down.
CATAAAGACCGTGGTGGTTTGATGTCACTACAATACTTACATTGAACAGGGAGGTAACTACCACAGCTTTGATTTTTGCTTTTTGTTTTGGTTCCGGTTCCTTCAATGGCAGGTCGACCACTGTGTGTTGGAATAATAATTATGTAGACTTTATTTTTAATTGATATGACATTTCTTACTATGAAAAGAACAATTATCCCAAGAACCGCACGCTTCTCTTATGCACAGTATGCCATTGGAATAAAACATATTTTTTTGCTTTTAAGTGCAAAATGAGCAAGAATAGTCATATTTCTGCCAAAACCCCTATTCCGTGTCAACGTTTATATCAAAGAACAATAATTTTGGCATTAAAACCACTCAACTCACCAGTCTAATATAATTTGTTGATGATTTGCTGGATTGATAGGGTATTAAAAGCAATGATACAAGATAAGAGCCAGTAAAGAAGGAAAAGATTTCATGTTAAGTGCATATTACATTCATGGGGTGCTGCATAATTTGATACGAGAATATTTCTTATGGATCGTGTTTTATGCAGAGAACTATTTTACAGTTCTGGAGTTTAGCTTTTCATATAAATAAGCGGTGTAATTACTCCTAAATCGAGAATCTGAAATGACCAGAGGGCTTTTCACAAGTGTCAAAAGAACTCATAACCACGCTCTCTCTTTCATTCTGAATTTCCGTCGACAGTAGGACCGAGTCTTAGCCTGCTAGAGGATGTTTCTAGGTCTGCCAAGATTTGTGTCTGTCTGTTTTTTGCTTGTATATATTTAATTAGGTCAGCAAGAAAGAAGAAATTGTCTCAAAATATGACTTGAGAATTGACAAAATCCTCAACACTTTTCTCCCTGGAATAAATTATACATACTTTGAAAATAAATAAAATGCACCATACATTATTCTGTTGACTATGACAGAACAGAAATAGGCCTTTTTTCTGACTGGTAAGTTTCCTTTGCGTGTCTCAGTGTCTCACTTATTTAGAGACATATTTATTTATTTAAGTTGAAATACAAAAGCCAGTGCAGTAGAACATAAAAGCAATCAGTCGCTGTGACTTAACAAGAATGTGCCCCTATTAAATAAACTCTAAACCCATCAATGAAAAAACAGCTCAGTACATCAGCAATTTTCTGAGGCATTTGGAGGACAGGCAAGCTTTTGCTGTTTTTTTTTTTTTTTTTATTAACTTTGATTTTTTCTCAATCTAAGGAATGTTTGTTATCTTTTAGGGCATCAATAGAAAATTTTTTAAAACATTTTTTTTTTCATCAATTGAAAATAAAAATGAAATTTGTTCAATAGATATATAGCGATTGTAGTAGCGGTGTTTGTGTTGGGGGATGGGATTGGATAGTGAGGTTGAATGCGGGCCGATCCCCTGTTTTCTTGCCTCCTGGAGATGCAAATGTCAGCTTTGAGCAGTTTGTGGACTCCCTGCTAAGTGCTTGGCCCATATTAAACCAAATTGCTTCCATCTTCTGGACTTCTGGCATTCCACACCCTTACATCGGCCATCAATGTGTCACATGACAACACATTCTTTAGAACCAATTCCATAACTCCAGATCATAAAAAATAACTGCCCCTCCCTCCCTCTCTCTCCCTCTCCCCCCTTACAGATCGTTCCAACTCCCTTGATATTTCAATCTGAATAAAAGCGTTTTAAAAACGACGCATCAGCAGGGGCATCATTCACCTTTTTTAGACCAAAAATATGCTGTCTTACTTTCAATAAACATGATGCTTCTTCTGGTGCAGGTAGTTTTAAACTAAATGTCATACGGAAGCCAGTGGCTAAGTGAGGAGCAACAATAGCGCTAAACTACTTTGGCACGAGATGACAGACACATTTTGAAAAATCAAACATGGCTCCGAGACAGCATAACTTCATCTCACTACTTAAAAATATCCTGTTTCATTGCAGTCCAGAAACATTCCATAATTGGGCTACAGATGAAGAGTACAGGATGGAAAAGAAGTAGTGTCTTCTCTTTCTCTATCACACAACTTTTTTTCTTCTCCTGGAGGCTACTACCATTACAATGTGAATGGCCTTTGTGGATTTTCTGTGCATGTTGTGCCAGCCCAGTCCAAAGAGAAGTCTGTGTGGAATAAGCTAATCCCTTTCCAACAGGACGAGACTGACGCGGACATTACTCCGAAAGGCAGGGAACAGAGGGTGATGTCACACATCCAAAGTCAGGATTCAAAACACACACGCACCCCCCATCGCCCCTCCCTTTCAGCGGCCTTTTCTTTTGAAACTGGAGGCCAACGACAATAATCAGGCTTTGCTCAAAGTATTTATCAGATGGAGGGACGCACGATTACATCGAGTGCAAATATGTGTCCCCGTTATCCTTCCAGACTATACGATCCACCGGAGCAACACTGGAGGTGATACGGAGAGAGAGAGAGAGAGAGAGAGAGCATGAAGCTGTGGGATGAAGATATGGATAAACTGAGTGGGAGGTGGAGAAGAGAGAGGAGGGGGGTAAAAAGTTGAAAGAGAGACAAGACCAGCTGATAGCGAAGGAGAGAAAACTTGATAAAAAGAGGAACTGAGGGGAAAAAACGAGACGGGGTGGGAGGGAGCTTTGTATATGGCAACTCATTATCCCACAATCAAACCACTCCTTTTCTCTTACAGTTGCTCTCTTTGCCTCTCAGTTTTGTTTACGCTCTCTCTTTTCCTTCTTTTTGTAACTTATTTATGAGTAAGAGTGAATCTGCAGAGCTTTGCATTTCACTCTCGGTTTATGTCTAATTTAGTAAACATCCTGGTACATGTCGGGCCTGTCAACATCCCATCCCCTCACCTCTCATTTAGATTGTGGCTTTATGTTTGTAGGGGGTGAGTAAAATAAGAGATGTTTTGATCTAGTTAGCCTATGTCTCAAGCATGGATCTTATTTTAGTCTCTGCAAGAGGTATAAGGCCGCTAACCGCATCACGGCATTGTGGTGGTGGTTCTGCTGTCATGGTGTGTTTTCTTCATTTCTTATTACCTGCTAATGTGGACAGGGGCCAAAACCACTAACCAGCCCTCTACCCACTTCTCAGTATCTTTGCTTTCTCTCTCTCTCCTTCCATCTCCTGCCCCTGCTGATGGGCTAAATGGTCTGGCTGCTAACAAAAGGAGAAAGGGAGAAAGATGAAATATATTTTGACTGTTTCATGGAAAAACAATCTGACACAAAGTAATATTCATCTCCAATGAATCCAATATTCTTTTTGGAATGATATTAGACGGTATCTATTCTATCTTCCATTGTGTTCCCATCTGCCCTTTTCAGGATCTAAATTATGTGCATTAGTACGTAAATGGGCTAATGCCTGTCTGTATTTAGCAGGCTACATGCCGTGAATATATTCTCTGCTTCACGAAGTAATTGGTAATTACAGTGGTCATTTAGGCAATCACTGTCTCTCCCAGATTCATGTCATTCTTAAAAATAACTAGCTCTTAACCTTTGACAGAATTCTACAGAAACTGTTCATCACCGCCCCCGCTTTGATTAATTTTGTGCATACACTTTCTCTCTCACACAAGTGCGATTGCACACACACACACACACATGCACAAACTGTATCAATAATAGTGATGTTTTTGCATTTGTTAACTGTGACAGTTTGCCTCTCTCATCAAAACAACGGAGAGATGGAGGGGGGCAGTTAAATGTAAGGTACGCTTACTGTTCTAAAACGATTAGTTCCATTTATAAACAATTAGACAACAGGACACACAAGGCATTTAGCCTTATCATCTCTTCCTAATCTCTCTCTCTCAGTCTCTTTCTCTCTCCCGCTCTGCCACGAACAAATTCAGTACTTTAACTGTGATAATCTTTTGTCTGCGTGCTCCCTGTATTTCACTTTCTTTGTTTATACAGTCTTATTCACACATTATTCATTTCCACGCATAATGAAGCAGCGCACAGAAGAACTTTCGCTCTGCGGATAGTGACTTTGAAAAATAACAAGGTCGACAGCTTTTGCTCCAAAACATTTTCCTCCATGGCACTTAAGATCTCCATTATGTTGTCTAAGGCACTAAAGGATCTTCTACTGCATCTTTCCCATACCACATGTGAAATCCGTTTTTGCAAAACTTGACAGGAAGTGAGGAAACCTTTTAATATCATGTCAAAATGGTTGCTGCGACAAGAACTGTTTAGAATTTAAAATGTTGCCTCTTGTTGAAAACAAGAAAAACAACTGCAGCTTTTTATGATGTTTTCAATACCATACCTGTTTAAAAGCATAAGTCAATATTGTGGTGTTGTGCATGTCAGAGTCACAAGAGACAGGATTTTTTTTGTGAGTGGAAAGATAAAGAATGAAACATTTCCAAAATCGAATATTTGAAAATCATACAAAAATGGGCTAATATAATTTAACAGCCTCCCAGAATACTGAACCTTAAAATATGATTTGTACCCCTTATAATTTCTTAGCCTTGCAACGTTTGACTTCACTCAAATGGAGAAATGAAATGAAATTAAGTCAAAGAATGGTCCCTGTAATATTAATGAGAGTTTGTATGGTGTAATTTAAGCTTCCTTTTATGCCTGAGTTGCAAAGCCTGAATTATCTATTCAGAGGGATACAAAGTTTTACAGGCGTGAAAGTTTAAAGAATTTTCTTACTGCTGCTGCCGCAGCTGAATGGGGCTTAAAACAGAGGTTAGTCTAGGAGGATCTTCTGAATACAGGATGCCCCTTTTATTACTAACCGTTGACCAGTCTGCCCAATCCAAATCCTAATTCGAACCGCTATGAAAGAGACAAAAGTACCAGCTTTAGCTGAGCATGAAAACGGAACACAGAATAAGACGTCTGTCAGAGCTAGAATGAGGACTGTCTGAAGTAGTTCATCCATGACATACTGTAGCATAGACTGTTGAATTGCAGTTAGGTGAGTGCTGACATTTTAATATACACTCACCTAAAGGATTATTAGGAAAAGCTGATCAATTTCTCATTAATGCAATTATCTAATCAACCAATCACATGGCAGTTGATTCAATGCATTTAGGGGTGTGGTCCTGGTCAAGACAATCTCCTGAACTCCAAACTGAAAGTCAGAATGGGAAAGAAATTAGATTTAAGCGATTTTGAGCGTGGCATGGTTGTTGGTGCCAGACGGGCCATACTGAGTATTTCACAATCTGCTCAGTTACTGGGATTATCACTCACAACCATTTCTAGGGTTTACAAAGAATGGTGTGAGAAGGGAAAAACATTCAGTATGCAGCAGTCCTGCGGGCGAAAATGCCTTGTTGATGCTAGAGGTCAGAAGAGAATGGGAGAGCAACTTATTGACTGAAATAACCACTCGTTACAACCGAGGTAGGCAGCAAAGCATTTGTGAAGCCACAATAAGAAAAAAGTCACAATACGCACAACCTTGAGGCGGATGGGCTACAACAGCAAAAGACCCCACCGGGTACCCCTCATCTCCACTACAAGTCAGAAAAAGATGCTACAATTTGAGCAACAAGAGCTCACCAAAATTGGACAGTTGAAGACTGGAAAAATGTTGCCTGGTCTGATGAGTCTTGATTTCTGTTGAGACATTCAGATGGTAGAGTCAGAATTTGGCGTAAACAGACTGAAAACATGGATCCATCATGCCTTGTTACCACTGTGCAGACTGGTGGTGGTGGTGTAATGGTGTGGGGGATGTTTTCTTGGCACACTATAGGCCCCTTAGTGCCAATTGGGCATTGTTTAAATGCCACGGCCTACCTGAGCATTGTTTCTGACCATGTCCATCCCTATATGGCCACCATGTACCCATCCTCTGATGGCTACTTCCAGTGCAATGTCACAAAGCTTGAATCATTTCAAATTGATTTCTTGAACATGACAATGAGTTCACTGTACTAAAATGGTCCCCACAGTCACCAGATCTCAACCCAATAGAGCATCTTTGGGATGTGGTGGAACGGGAGCTTTGTGCCCTCGATGAGCATCCCACAAATCTCCATCAACTGCAAGATGCTCTCCTATCAATATGGGCCAACATTTCTAAAGAATGCTTTTAGCACCTTGTTGAATCAATGCCACGTAAAATTAAGGCAGTTCTGAAGGCGAAAGGGGATCAAACACAGTATTAGTGTTCCTAATAATCCTTTAGGTGAGAGTGTATATACACACAGAGAGAGAGAGAGAGAGAGAGAGAGAGAGAGAGAGAGAGAGAGAGATGGGCATTAAACATGCATTCAGACATTGCACAGCAAAAGAGACAAAATACAGGTGCTGAGGCCATATTAAAAGAGCTGAGGAGAAAACTAAAACATCCAGAACTATGAATAATAAGGCTATTAGTTCAAGGAACAATACAATCAATATCTCAGCCAATATAAGAATTAAAAGGAAGCCTTGAGAAAAAAGTAATAATAAAATAATAAAAAACGGAACTATATGGCGATGGAGGAAAACCTGCAGCTCAGCAAACAACTGATGCTTTTTTAATACATCAAAGCTTAAAAGCACATATAATTATGAGTACATGAATCTAATGTGTTTTCATTCTCCCTGGGGATTTGTTTTAGCTCTGATTTCTTTGATTGTATTCCCAGTAAAGCACTCCAATTGTTTGTACAATCAAGCTGCAGGGACAGCACGTATTTTTGCGTATGTGTGTTCTCAATGGCCAGCATAAACATTCATTTCAGTGTGTGTCTGTCTATGTGTATGCATTTGTGTGCGGTCATTGCCAAGCATAAGCGTGTATTTGTGATAATTCGGATCACTGCACGAGCACGTTCCCGCTGACACTGCTGCCACCCAATTCCAGCCTTATAGGCATTATGGAGAAGAAGCCTTGCTCCAACAGCACTCTGAGCCGGGCTCCGTCTCTGCTGTGTGCTTCTGGATTTTATCAAGATTTCCCGCTAAGCAGGAATATATTAGTGTGGCAAACATATCTGCCAATTCAAACTTGCATCAAAAGCGTATCGACGACGCAGCCGAAACAGCATTTCCATGCACTTCGTCTTTTGAATTGCTAAAATCAGCTTGGCAAAAGAAGCGGCACCATAAAATTCAGCTGTGGTTTTCTTTCAGCCAAAGCGCTTTTCTTTTGTTGTGAAAAAGGAAAAAAAGGTGGTGGTGGTGGAGGGGGTGTGGAGAGAAAAGCCTAGGTCTTAGCTGCGCAAGAGTATGGGGAATGCATGGGTCCATCTGGCATCCAAAGAGAAGGCTTTGTCAGGATCCATCCAAGACACACTGCTGCAGAAGGGTCCTTTTCTACAGCACCTGCAAAAATACCTCCGAGCCGCGCCAGCCGACGTCTGCCCACCTGCATCCTTAGCATTGTTTTTCTGTAACCTCTCCGAGCCTCTCGAAGAACGCAGCCACCCTGCTGCTTTTAGAAATATCGGAAGTAGAGAACGATAAATATTTAAAGGGATGTGTCAATGGAGGAATGAAATAAAAAAGTGCGAAAGAGGAACGAAAGAGGCCGATGTCAAATCTCACATTAAGGAGCGATACCTGTGTATGACAGAGAGAGTGAGAGAGGAGATAACTCCATCATTTACCTATGGTCACCTCTTGCTTGACTGTTTGTTCTCAATGTGAGAAATGTGTTTTCAACTGATTCAAGAGAACATATCAGTGAAGTCTGTCACAGGCCTCTTTAAAAGCTGCCTCGACTCCAGGGGCTGTTAGTGAAAGTTCACTGCATGAAGATGTCTGTAGAGAAAAGGGGAAAACACACACACTAGCTGACCATTAAATGAGTTTAATGTAGACTATTTCACAGATGCTTTTTATGAAAATGAGAATTAGGTTATGCTTGAAGCACAGTGATGATAAATCCTTTCTAAGCTTAATTATGATGTTATAAATTTGTGCCCCGCATGGGCACATACAACTTTTAAAGTGTATTAAATATTGCAATCATATTTAAAAAAGGCTATAATCTGTCTATATAATTAGAATTCAGCGAGTAATTGCATGAGAGTACCAGAGGTGAAGGTGAACTTAATTCTCACACAACCTTCACCCTAAATACAGACAGAATAGTGAATCTATAATGAAACCACTCAGGAAGCACTATATCTATTACCAAATATAATGAAATTCATTCCACAAAGTCCATCCGAACATGCTCTTTTTTGCTATTTATAGGCATGCGTGTTTTGAAGTGATCAAATCAGCGGCTACAATAGAGAAAAGAGCACTCAGGATGTGCTTAAAAACACTGTGGCGAAGCCAAATACACCACTGTGCTTTCCCTCAAACGAGATCTTTAAAAGCATTAGTGAAACTTCGGGATTTTTTGAAAGAGAGCTGTAACTGTAAATCAGTAAAACGCCTGGACGTCAGTATCAGGTGTTCCAATCGACACGGGTCAAGTTGGCCGTCTGACCCACACAGGAACGATGCTGTGGGTGAGACACAACGGTGAAGTGGATCGCGGCAGGCACGATGAGCCACTCGAGAGAAGCACTGAGACAGGGTTGGATAGAAAGGCACAAAGAGAGGCTAAGTGGTAATAGAGCCTTATTATCTGGTCACCATAGAGGCCCGGAGTGGAGGATAATAACAGAAGAGCTTTGCGCTACTCACACCTTAACCTCGCTCGCTGTCTATTCCTCAGGGGCATCAACACTTAAAACACATCCCGGGTCCACACGCTGCTCTTTTTCAGCTCTCAATCCCGCCACTTTTTCTTTCTTATCTAGCACAGAGATGCTTTTTTGCTTATTGTCTTGGTGAAGCATCTCTATTCCTCTCTTGTTTCAAATTAAGGCAGGTTGTGTTTCTGCTAATGTTTGGGAAGTACAACACAGTCCATACGCCGAGGGAGGACAGCTTCATTTCTCTCAGCATCTCGCATGCTTGACTCTCAGCTTTAAGAGAGATGGCAGAGACGTCAGGGTCCTGACAAGTCTACACCATTAGAGCCCACGCTTAACTTCTGAGAAGCTGATTAGAGCGTTGCCGTGCCAGCCACAATCCATCACTTCCAGTAAAGGAGCTTCTTATCCATCTAACCAAGAGACTGCCTCCAGAGCACCACAGGGAAGCGAAGGAAAGCTAAAACATTCCCTTATCAAATCCTGGACTGAGTAGTCCTTGCTTCAAATGGCTAGCGAATCTGGGATGACCAGCTGCACCACGAGACAGAGCTCGGCTTTGGCGTGCACCCGGAACGATTCGCTGATGGCCTTGTTGATGAAGGACGCAGAGCACCCACAGACTCAGCATCCAACTGGAGCTCCTCTGAGGACCCCACACATCCCTGGCATGTGGGCAGAGATAAAGCTTGAGCCAGGCCTCGAAAGTTTCAGTCCAAAGTTTTGCCCGAAGAAAAGCAAAGGGAAAATAAGAAAGTTTAAGCTTGTTTAACTCCCCCCTCCCCAAAAGACAAGCAGTCATGCCATCTGTGAAGATTCTCTCTCCAGCCATGGCCACTACTCGGATGAGGAGAGAGGAGGGGGACACGAGCAGGGCATAAAAGAAAAGATGCGTTCGCACAGAGGAAAGAACTGGCTCACAGACAACGCAGGTACAAGGTGGGCACATGCCCCCGAAATCATCAAACATCTTCCCGCTAGATATGGATCTCTGTAGCCCTCATACTGTTGGCAGAACAACTGAGGATGTTAACCCCTCCTTCTGTTCGCCTTTGATTCGACGAGAGCAGAATGGAGACTCTCGCTTTGTTTTTACAAGAAAGCCCACACTTGAAAAACGGACATGATTTCTGACATTGTCATGTCTTGAGTGTGCCTTGAAGGGTGGCACCTTTAGACCAAAAAAGATCCCTAGTTTGTTCAATGTTTTTTTTTTTTTTTTTTTTTTTTTTAATTTTTTTTCCTGTTTCCTGGGAAAATCTGCCAGAGCTTATACATGGAAGCCAATGCATGAACTTTCAATCAGGGATTAGCCGGATTTTCCAATGTGGATCTTCTTTTGTGAATTTGGCCAGCATCGCCTCTGTCGTTGGCAAGGGAAACGTAAATAGAAAATGATCCCTGGGCCAACGGGGATTGCCTTCCCTATTTCAAAGAAAGAGTTAAAAAAGGGCCACTTAGCCCTCTCCATCAATGTGATGTTGCATCAGACCGAAGTCACGTTCACACAACAGACCACCAAAAAAGTCCTTGTCCAAATTCACAGCATATTGCCGGCGCACACTTTGGTCTGTTCGGCCAAAAGAAGGGGAATGAGCAACATGGCTGAAAAGAAAAGAGCAACAGAAATGACTGAAGATGGAATGAAAGAGCCAATAACGCTAATAGCTCAGTGTGTTTCTGAGGCTCTGGTTTTGTTAAAGCCCTCATGGTTTCAATCACTCTATACACGTCCATTTGTTATTTTTTTGCCATATCTCTGGCCACTGTTCCTCTTCAGAAGTCACCCTGATATAGATGCTAATCCTAGCTTACCGTACTAGCTTGTTAGATAAGGGCACAGACCCCCCTATAAGTTACTTCCATTCACTGATGGAGTTCTCTGCATGACTGCCAGCCACTGTACCGAGTGTGCGTGTGTGTGTGTGTGTGTGTGTGTCTTTGCATGTGTAATAGAGAGTGCGGATTTGCAGACATACACAAAAGATGCCCTAACTTCCAACAAGCAGAAGTTTTATCTGCTTGAGAACAATGGGCAAATATGCCACCCATGTGTGCTCTGTGTTTGTTCTTTAAATGTCAACTTTGAAATCCACAACATTGTGCCGACTGCAGCTGGATACAAGCAACAAACAAGATGCACTTACACCAGTAATGTTCAGCTCAATTAACTATCTAGAAACTATGGCATAAAAATCAGTGAGCAGGTGTGTGTTTTATGTCTATCACAGAAAAACTTTCAAGGCTTATTTTTCTCTTTATCACAATACAACATATGTATTCAAATGTTAATCAGTCTCTTGTTCCTTTTGGTTTGTGCTAGTCTTTCTCCCATAATGCCACACCCACATAAACACACTGAAAATTCATGTTCTCAGCCCCCTGTGGTGAGAGGCTATTCAGCAGGTTGCACAAGACAGGTTCCACAGGAAAAATCTGTACACTGGTATTGGTATTGGTGTGAGTCAAATTTGATTGTTACTGAAAAACCTTTAAACATGGGGCACAAGCATGAACAAACGAGAAAAAAAGACTGTGTTCTGTGTTTTTCTTTGAATTGCTTGAAAGAAAGAGAAATGGTAGTTAGTGTCACCAAAACACACTTAGCAATATCCCTAGCTTTCTATCCATTCAAATGCTACAGCAGAAAAAGAGTTCAGTGCGCAAAATGGCTTTGGGGAGAGGAAGAGTTACTGTCCCAGTTTGTTTCCTCACCTATTCATGCCCTCCTTTGTTCTTTAAGTTCTTTTTCTCCACTCCAATCCGTGTCTAACAAACTCTTTTCTTTGTTTTTGTCTTTGCACAGGCTCTTAAGGTGCATGTTTCTCTACAGCTCCGAGCACCACAGCTTGCTGCTTGTTTGGGCGATTAGCACGGGGCTGCTGTGTGCTGTGCATGTGTATCTGTTCTCGGGCTCCTTGGGGCCCCGGGGGCGTTACGCTCAGCGTAAAATGGCCCTCCACTCTGCCCACCTATCTCTCCCAAGACGAGGCCGCAGCCTCCCAGTGGAAAATCCCCATCCCCAAGCGCTAGGCAAGGAGGGATAAGGATTAGGTGTTCCGCCTGAAAAGCACACTAAATTGAGTCCTCAATGTTTATTTTTATACTTTGTGTTGTAAATTAAAATGGTGGAAATTCATCTTTATTGTACTTTGTTACCCTGCATTCTTTAAAATCTGATTGTTTTGCGTGCGAGGGAGTGTGACTCGCTTTTCAGCGCAGGGAGAACAACTGTGAGGGGGAATGTAATCACTCCATACACATACACAAAAGGATTCAGAGCGTTAAAAAAATAAATAAACAAGCGCTATATAGAGAGAAGAGGGAATATACTCAATCTCTAAACGCTCTGTCTAGCACATTTTCAATGATCTTGAACTTTTTCTGATAATGAAGGTCTGTTTTATATTAAACAAAAGAGCAGATATCTAAAGATGTCCTCTCATTTACAGAATATAAAGTCAGTCTCTAATCAATGCCCTCCAATAAAAAGTCACATCACCAAACTGTCTCCTTTATTTTCCTATCTGAGTTTAGTTAAAGCAACATGCCCTTTCGAAGACCTCTTTTTTTCTTTCCACAATCTCGTACTGTATATGAAACTCATCAAACAAATCCATAATACACCGCTAAATGTGTTTGATCCTCACCTTATTTCAATTTGAGAGCTGAAATTCTTTGCACATCAATTTGAAGTGGTTACTTTGGCCACTGCATATCAACAATACCAGAAAAAGGACAAGGCCTGAAATTTCACAGCAAAACTATATTTCTCTCTCACTCACCCCAGCATGGTACAGAACAATTTAAGTATCCAAAAGCAAGAGCTGTCCCACATGGAATAGATAGCCGGACGTTCAAAAGTAGTTGTTTGCTCTTAACTCAGAAGAATTATGAGACATATAATCAAGTTGATTTATCTGTTATCTTAAACTGGGTAAATTGTACTGACACGTAACATTCATCTTAGAGGAGAACTCCGGCACAACCTTTGGTCTAATAAAACATTTGTACCTTGTCGACCATTCTCTGAGATTTGTTTTCATGATAATCGAATGTAAAGAGTTTTATCTCTAGAACTGTTTAGCATATAACACTAGTAATAATGGGGGCATAACAAGGCTCAAAATAGCCCCACACTAACACAGTAACATAATGCATGCAAAACGAAGCATTGAGAACTCTGTAAGTGTACAGACTGTTTAATAAGAAGATACTTTATAAAGACAGTCCACTTCATGTATCTAGGCAGGAGAAAACAGTCAAACCACGAACGCTGTTCACATCGTTCATGGTTCGACTTATCGAGACTGTTTTCCAAAGATGGCTCCTGCTGTGTTCTTATTAAAAGGTCTGTAAAGTTCTCAATGCTTCGTTTTGCATGCAGGGACCCTCATTACTTACAGTGTTAGTGTGGGGCTAATTTGAGCCTTGTTAGTGGTATTATCTAGCAATTTCTTTTTACTTATTAAATGCCCCCATATACTATACACTAAACATTTTTTAGAGATTAAACTCTTTACATTTGATTATCATGAAAACAAATCTCAGAGAACGGTTAACTAGGTACCAAAGTTTTATTAGACCAAAGGTTCATTTTGCGCCAGAGTTCTCCTTTAATGCAAAGTTTAATAAGTTTAATTTGACTTATTCTTCATATTTCACCTGAAAATAATAATAATAATAAAAGAATAATATATATTTACAATAATGGCCATAACAAGCCCAAGCCCTGGCACCAGAGCCACCGTGGTGGCTTTAGGGCAACTGTGCATCCCTAGCAATGTGCATTTAAAGTGGGTAAATGTTAAAGAACTATGGAAAAATCATTTAAATATGCCACATTCACTGCAGCCAGATCGTGCCACTATGGCCATGTGAAATCATCATCAAATTGTTGTATATATATATATATATATATATATATATATATATATATATATATATATATATATATATATTAACCTTATAACATATAACCCTAATCAAATAAATGAGTACATGAGATTACACAAGTACACATGAGTTTTTTTTTTGTTTTTTTTTCTGCAGGACATTGGAACTACAGGAAATATGTTGCCAATCCTTGTCCTAAGAGATTTGTTATCCTGTACTGCAGACTTGGTCAAACAATACATTTGAGTGACAGTGGTGTTAAAAGTTATATTAATATTGCTCTGTGCGTTTGCATGGTAGCTGGCAAATTGCAGAACTAGATCGATATTTGATAGCATAGGGTATTTATTAGAGGGTTCATGAACTGGCTTTTTAAACTTTATTATATTGTTGTCTGAGGTCAACATATGACGTTCGCTTGGTTTTTGCATTCAAAAACATCAAAATGAATAAGTAATAGGCTATTTTGTACCCAAGTTTGAAAAATCAACGGTCGGTTTTTATGAGCGTGTCGCACTGAAGACTTGGAAGTAAACGCCCACTGCTGCCAGTGGAGAACAGCTTTGCATATTATAATGAGTTAACTCACCCGTCGTCGGTGCAGGTGGGGGAAAACGTCCAATGTTGTAAAATGGCAACTGGATTCGCCCATACGTACATGTTCGACCCAGAGTCCGAGTGTTTCACAATTCCTGTCAGATGATCCAATATAGACGGCAAAGCACGTTCTTTACTCTTAATCGGTCTGCCAATCCAGTCTTGTTTACAAAACAATCCTCAGTGAAAAGGAGCGAACAGACGACGATGTTTTACCCTCATCAGCTGGAACGTCATTAAAAATAAAGTTTATCCATGCATTCCTATTGGAATCCACAGGAAGCTTATGCAGCAACTGTCTTCCACAACCAGGCACTGCACAATATTCTGCATTGCTTGGTAGCTCAATCCGGTTTGTCATCACGAGGTAGGCATGTTACTTAGCTATGCGTGTAATGCGAGAATCGGTGTCGGTGGGCGGGGCTAAGCCGGCCATCTTGAAGCAGGGGTAGTCTTCTTCTGCGGGGGAGGGGGAGGGGGGGTCCTCTTTGTCGTCACAGTGCAACTATGTATCACACGAAATACGTTCTGATGAAACTATTTTGCAAATGGCAAACGTTACATGCCAACAACAAGTTTAACGCAAATCAGGTAAAAAAAAAAAAAAGGTAATTTTTGAAAGTGACACACTTCCTGCTTCCAGTTGGTGAGAGTATGACTTTGACTCACAAACGTCACATTCATGTGATCAACCTCCAACAACTAACACACAGCTGAAGTTTAATCAAAATCAGTCAATGCAGAAGTTATAATATACTTCCTGTTTTACTTTTTTCACCATAAATTTGTTACCTCGCCACAGCCAAAGAGTTTAAGATATCAACAATCTACTCGCAATTAAGCAATGTCTTGGCTTCATGCTGACCAAGTGTGGTGATCAGATGAATCCCCTAGGAGGAGTAAATCAAACAACCCATAAACACTGAATTCCTGTTGGGCTGGCGTATGACAGTGTGTGAAAGTTGTTTGGCCTGATATATAAGTGTGTGAAGTTTGGTTACTGTAAGTGAAAAAGGGTGCGCTACAGAGCCCCTCAAATACAACCATATTACAAGGTGTGCTGCAGAGTCCCAATTAACCTTAAATTTAAAGAATAGCAAGCATTTTGTTAACATGCTAAATGTATGTTTTTTTTAACAAAATTTAATGCACGGAAGGAGCAAATACAAGATAATGTTTACTGACAAAGCACCTCTATTGATAATGGCATGAAGCAACATAGACACCATGTTGCTGTCCATAGAGCAAGCTGCACTCTTCAGCACAATTATATCAAAGGTGACTTTAAATTAAGAGTTGTGTGTGTTTACTCAGAAACACATAAAAAACACTTTAGACAATTTAGACACTTTTAAAAACACTTCAGACAACAATTTAGACACCTAGCTCCATACAAAACATGCAGTGAACTAGATGTCTATCCACTTTTCCCATTTCAGTTAAGTCAACAAAAATAGTGCATGGGGTCTCACCACAGAAGGATTAAGTTAACATATTAGCACCATTATAGTACGCAAATAAATTCATGCTCTTAAAAAGAGCTAATTGACTTCCTTTGAGCTTTACTTTTGAGTGAAGCTTTAACTGAGACTTAGACTAAGTTACAAACAACATTGTCACAAACTCTGTCTCCACATACAGAGGATAACGGGGGAAAAAGCCTCTAGAAAATAATTTGAAACGGAAGCAGATATTAAACAAATATTGCTCTTTTACATCGTGACATGCTAGGAGGCGCCCGCAAAGCAAGATCCTTTGATGTATTCCAGTATATTATTCTAAATGGTTTCATCAGTCTCTGACGAGTGGTAATATATGCCATTTTATCATCTCTTGTTGATGGAGCCTGCATGTTTGCCAAAGGCCTCCACAGTCACACAGGGAAGGATGCTGGGGGTTTGGGGGGTGCTGTTCGAAAGCTGGGCTAGCGAGAGGTGGACTGGGGCAACCTCGTCTCCTCCATCCAGACTGCTATTTTCCCAAAGTTATTTGTAAAAACGCTTTGCAACAGTCTTTAAAACTCTTCATTAATCAATCCAGTCGTCTTATTATTTCTGTAAGCGCAGAAGAGATTGCTAAATAAAAAGAGATTTCTCGTTCAGTTGGGGGAGGGAAAAAAAGCACAGTGAAATGAAACCGCATTCATTGAACCTTAAAATGTTTTGATGGCTTTTCAGAGGCACATTATATTTACATAGGAATGTGTCATTAACGTCAACGGCGAACCAGAAACTATTAAACTAATACAATGCTAAACTGAACAACCTTGAGAATTTGATTAGAGCCATTGTGAGTTTTAAAAATGCTCCATTCTTGGGTTAAAACAAAAGACTGATGCTTTCAGCTATGCTAATAATTCAGCTGTCAACTTTCATTGATGTATTTGACTGCTGCAGCTAGCATTTACATACTTTATATATAGCAAGAAGGGGTGGGGGCGGGGGTCGTCTATGCAAAGAATCATAATAGAGGTTCGAAACAAACACGAAACTGTTTGTGTTTCATTTCAAATTAGCCGCTGTAATTTTCAAAAAGACTGCAGGCATTGTTTGCTTGGCAAAGTCATGCGTTTTGGAGCAGTTTTAATTCTCCTATTATTGCACTTGCTGGAGACACAGCATTTCCCATTTCTCTGCTCTGCCAAGTGCTCTTAAACAGCCGAGAATTATCTTACCACAACTCTGCTTTAATATCAATGACCTTCTTAGACTGTTTATCAACTTTATGTAGATGCGTGCAAATAAGTCTAAAGTCTATCATTGTGTTCAAAGCACAATTTATATACAAATCCACATATTTCTGAAGCCCAATACAGAACAATTTCGCTTGTCATAGTTAGCAGGCAAACTCCCTAGATGCTATTTTATATGTGGTTATGAAATTTAATAAATACATAATGGGATGTTTCAGCACAAGACAAAAAAAAGGTAAAATAATAAGCTATTTGTGATTCATTATCTGTTTGAACATATATTACATCTTGGCAAGATCCTTAACATTGTTTCATCAAACCCTGGAGATATTTTATACAATGATCTAATTAAAGTCACCATTTTGCCAAGTATCCCATTTAAGAAATCTATATGTTCTATATAATTATGAAATAATGCATTATTTAATACATAAACCCCAAAGCTCCACGTGTGTCTATAATTTTAATGAAAAAGTAAATGAATAGACTACCTCTTCTTTAGTCCCCTTTAGGGGCTTAATTGCAGAAATAGATGAATGATGAGTTTGTGGACGATGAAAGGAAAAAAAAAAACACGGAAGCATGATCTAATGATTTAAAAACTAAATTATTAAGACTACAAAATACACGCACATTACTATACATACAAGCTGAAGGATAAGTAATGTTTGTGGGGCAGTATTTACCTGCATTGTTGAAACCAAATGTCCTCACAAGGATTGTAAAATCTGAAATCACCAGCTAACTGTTAAAAAAAACAAAAAAAAAACATGCTAAATAATTTCTTAATGAAAATGCAAAACTGATTGTGTGAGGGTTAAGCTTAGGATAGAAAATAGAAAATATCATTAGCTCACTATAAAAAAAGTCAATGGAAAGTCGCACCATGATATAAAAACAAACATGTGTATGTGTGTTTTCTGCAAACAAAGGTGTAATAGAGATGAGATGTAGCTAGTCTGAGCATGCTCGCCTGCCAAAGATTCAGGATCACCGATTTTGCAGGAATATAACACACTCTCAATATTGTTGTCTGCAGCATTGTTGCTAAAGTAGCCCATTAAAATGCAAGGATGTATATTAAAAAGCAGCGCTGCCTTTTGATGGATAGTCGTCAGTTTATGAATAAGTGTGCATATTGATTCGCAAAAGGTGAAAAAGCTGTTTGACACAATTATTTCTGAAAGGGCTCCCCCTCTCCTGCATGATTTAAAAGCCATTTTAAATGCCCATCACTTACATTTCCTTATAGAAGACCCCAATGACTCCCCTGGAAATAATAATTATGAAAATGTGGGGAATGGCATTCGTGTATATTGCTTCCACAGAAGACAGTGCACATAGTATGAGCATGGATACTGATAGGCATCTGTGCAGGG
Source organism: Pimephales promelas (assembly GCF_016745375.1). The sequence continues at coordinate 19,995,556 of NW_024121111.1, read as the reverse complement.
GGTGTTGGTGGGAAACCAAAATTATGGTCAAAAGCACCACTGCTGTTTTTGTTTCCCCTTTATCTCTGCACCTCGTCCTCTTTATTTCAGACTGTTTTTCTTTTTCTTTTTTTTTTTTATAAACCTCACATTTGCCCATGTGTTGCGTCCAAATTCAGATCTGGCTGGCCAATAATATTAACATGACCTTTTCTCTCTCTTAATTTTTTTTTTTTAGGCTTTCTGACCCCCAAGACCTCAATCTGTGATCCTTGAAGAGTCTTTAGCCACTCAAACTTTCATCCTCACTGTCAATTAAGGCAATATAGACACACGTTCTCTTCCTGGCAGATTCGTAACATCTTTAGTTGATTTGGAATTTCTTAATTATTCCCCTGATGTTCAAAATGTGTATTTTCAATTCTTTAGCTATTTTCTTACATCCACTTTCTATTTTGTGATGGTCAATCTTTTGCTGCACATCAGAACTATATTCTTTGGTTTTACTCATTGTGATGGATAATTAAGGGGATTTGGCCTTTGTGTTTCCTCATATTTAAACTCATGTGAAACAAGAAGTTCATATTCACCCTGGTGTGCTAAAAAAGGTAAACATTAATGGGAACATCCTTCAGAGATACTTTACTCGTAAAATATTCTAGGGGTGCCAATAATTGTGGCCAACGTGTTTTGGAGAAAAACATTTATTTCATAATGTGACCCCCACACTTGAGTTCTGATTAAACGAAGAAGTTTTCTTTTTATATTTTTTTTTTCTGTGAAGTTTTATGTCTAAGTCTTAGTCTAGTGTTGTTAGTCTTTAGCTTTGCCTGTGCTGTTCCCCAGCAAACACTCTTTGCACATTTTCCCATAAATATAGAGTCTTGAAGAAACATTTTGTCATACTGTTCAAAATAGATAATCGACTCTCTTGTGCAACAGTTGATATAATTTACAATACGTTGAACAGGAAGTAACAGAAGCAACTCGGCCGCGTTGTCCCTGAAACACTCAATAAGTGGTAGATTCCAATCCTTGGCGGAACCAAAGATTCCTTTCATCGTTTCCCTGTTGGACCTCTAAATTTATGGTACAAACAATACTACATAATATATGTTGCTTTTCCACCGCATGGTTCAGCTCAGTATGGCGTGGCTCGCTTCGCTTTTCCACTGCGTGGTACGACTCGGCTCGCCATGGCTCGGTTCGCTTTAGCTCGGTTTGCTTTTCCACTGCAGTTAGTACCACTTCAAAGTGGGTGGGATTATAGTCTGATCGTTATAGTTTATCTGCTCCTCGGCAACCAACAAGAGGAACATCTGCACTTTGTCCACTGACCACGATTTAGCCATTAATTTTTTCTTTTCTTTTTTTTTTGTTCTTTTTTGTATAAGTTTTACTTCTTTCTTTTTCTTCAAGCAAGTCAAGCAAGTAGTTTTAAAACTGTTACTGGCTATTTAAATCTAGGGAGTTTGATGTCTTGCAAATACAATGACGCTGGTAGATTCTGTCCAGTGATCTGCAGTGTTTTTACGTCACATTTTAGTATCAGTATGGTATGCTTGTAACCTCAACAGAGGTGGTACCATTTAAAGCGAGCCGTACCATACTATGCAATGGAATACACCACAAGTGAGCCGCACCAAGCCGAACCGTACCGTACCATGCAGTGGAAAAGTGCCAAAGTGTGCTGTACCGAACCGTGCTGTACCGTTCCATGTAGTGGAAAAGCGCCAATAGTCAAAAGGTATTTCATTCACTCTTTTCGATTGATAATCATAATGTATCTTATGACTCTTATGTCAATAAACATTCTCTGTGTGTGCAATATTACTTCAGAATAAATTATATTTACAACACTTTTTTTTTCCTCCTGACAAGCAACTTTACTCGGACAAGTGAGTAACAGATTTACACATGAAATAACACATAAAAAAGGCTTAATGTCGAGCCCTGATATATATTATACTACTAAAAATAATAATTATTATATTTATTTATTTTTATTGTGTGTGTGTGTGTGTGTGTGTATTTTCCCAGGATTTTCTGATAAAAAGAAAGTTAAAAAGAACAGCATTATATATATATATATATATATATATATATATATAGTAGTGTGCATGGTCATTTCCTTTTACATTTATATTACATTTGCTGTCAGTTAACACTTACTTAAAGTTCATTTTTAAAAACACTAACAATTTAACACTGAAATGTAATCTGGCAAATTTCAAAATCTTTATGCATGTTTCTTTTTTGTATATTATAATGCTTCTGTAGGCTAATGACATATTATATACACATGAGTATATTAGGTCCTGGGCGACAGTTTTATTGAACAGGAAGTGGAGGAGCAACAAAGGTGAGTATTCGGGTAGGATACTAGTCACAGTTTCATCATAATCAATACTTATTACAATACTTATTACAATACTTATTAATCAATACAAAATAGCATCAAAACAGGTAAATAAAAACATAAGACTTCAGAGAAGCTCAGAGGAACAAACAGCGTCACACACGGATACAGAGAGTCCAGAACATGAGCTAAATAACAGGAACAGGTAAGTATCCAGGTACACACACACACACATATCCAGAGAGTTTCAGGGAATGAACATAATGACAGGAACATGTAAGTATTCAGGTAAGTTGAATGAGCAAGAGTCTAAGCAAAGAGTCCATAAAGACAACTGAATCAACGGAGCATGTTAGTAATACAAACAAAAGACTAGGAAACATTACTGAGGCCAATGAGTTACCTGGACAACGACTGACTCAATGAGCTTGGTTTTAAAGCGAGTTAAAGGCTGGGGTAAAGTAATGTAGATCAAGTGTGTATCATTAAATGTCTAATCTTGGGGGAAACTAGGAGAACAAATGCAAACAAACTGAACAGGAAACAGGGAGTGCTGAAACAGACAATACACAAAAAAGTCCATAAAACCAGATAAAGAAACAGAAAACCACTGAACCTGTAAAATAGCCCCCTTTTAGCCAAGGCTGGTTTTGTAGAACAAGTGGCAAGCAGAATGGATCAGGCAGCAGAGGTGACAATCATGATGGAGTTGGACGCTTCCAGGAGAGGGCAAGTTGAGCTGGCCATATCAAATGTTTCTCGGTGTTCTAAATACCTCTAATGACTAGAGATCTTGTGGGATGTCAATGAAGCAGGGAGTGTCTGGAGTGTCATCTGGAGTGCCAGCAGAACATGGTATATCTGGAGCACCAGCTGATTAGTTGACGTCAGAAATGCTGGCCGTCTGGCTGACCTTTAGAGCTTTGGTTGACTGGCTGACATCTGAAGTGCTGACGGACAGGTTTACATCTGGAGCGCCAGTGGAGAAAAAGACCTTTGGTTTGCTAGCTAACTGGTGGACAACTGGAAAGCCTGCTGGAGGGCCAGTTGACTTGCTGACGTCTGGAGAGCCGACTGAGGGACGGGTGCCTGGAGTGCCAGCTGGCTTGAGGACGTCAAGGCTGCTGGCTGACTTGATGGCCTCAGTAATGACCCAGACAGATCTGGCTAAACAGAGAGAACATGCATAGAGAACATAAAATAATTATGACCGGAATGAGGGTGATAGGTACGGCCTCCATGTTCAAGGGAACTAAGAATGGTCTCTGTGGACAAGACCCAAGATTCTGAGACAATCTCTCTGGTTGATACAGGGCAGATAGAAAATGCATAATAGGCCTCTTTGGATGTGGCAGGGTAGGGAGTCAACTCGAAAACGGCCTCCCTGGCCGAATTGGGATCGACGTCTATGGCCGACTCAGGACGGGTAGCTATCACTGGAATGGCCTCCTTTGTCGACAACTGTCTGGACTCATAACCGGACAGGTAGGAAACTCTAAAACTTCCCTTTTTGCCGTGACTGAGCTGATGGGGAACTCAGGGATGGCCTACCTGACCGAAACAGGACTTGCAAACACTGGAATAACCTCCATAGTCGCAACTACACAAGCAGGAGCTTCAGAAAAAGCCTCCCTGGCCGAAACAGGAATGTTATAATACACTGGAATGACCTTATTGATTCCAACTGAACAAGAAGGAACTTCAGAAACGACTTAGACTGTGTTCAGGGGCTGGACCAACACAAGAGTTTTGAACCATTAACAGACAACACAAAGTTAACAAAGTTAATAAATATCCCTATGAAATCACATGCAGAAATATATATTTCTATTCTCTTAACTGTCCATTTAACCCTCTGAGACCTAAGGGTATTTTTACAATAAATTTTCCGTCTGGTGTCATTTACTAAAAAAGCTTGTAAAACATCAACCCTTTGGTGCACAGACAATTGACACACCTCTTTTTTTTCAGGACAAATTGAACTTTCAGCATATTTGTGTTACATTGATGTCACCTGAATGTAAAATAAGTTATGGGACCATAAAGACAAATGAAAAAATAAATCGGAAATGGAATCACTCAAATATTTATTGAAAACACACACAAATAAATAAAGCTAAGCAATTTTCCTCTGAAAATAGTTTGTTCATGTCTTGGAGTCCTGGAGCACAGGAATAAACATTATAATTGTACAGAACAAAAACTATTGACATTTTTCCAAAGAAAGTCCAGGCGTTTGGGGCCTCATGAAATTCACTGGTGCCAAGCCTCAAAACAGTTCCCTATCAGCAATCACACAGAGGCCACATCACAGGTTTTGCATTTCTATTTTATTTATTATGTTCTTTTTATTCTTTTATAATACATTTATACTACTATATACTTTTTTACAGTAAATAAATAAATGGCACTTCAGCTGGGCCTCATGAAATTCACTGGTGCCAAGCCTCAAAACAGTTTCTATCAGCAATCACACAGAGGCCCACATCACAGGTTTTGCATTTCTATTTTATTTATTCTTTTATTTATTATGTTCTTTTTATTCTTTTATAATACATTTATACTACTATAATACTTTTTTACAGTAAATAAATAAATGGCACTTCAGCTGGGTCTATCCTGGTAATCTAGTTCCTCATCTGTCAAAAAGCTCTGTTCTCCTGAAAATCCTTCATCCTGCAATGCACCAAAATAGACCAGCGCTTTATTTACGTCCATTTCGCTGTGTTTCTCTGTGAATCGCGCGTCTCCGTGAGTCTCTCTATCTCTCTACACTATATCAGCGCTTGGTTCATGCGTAATGACGCACACCAATGTTTACTACGGATCAGCCTGTAATTGGTCAAAAACCATCACGTGAAAACATCACGTGATATCCAGAATGTCCGCTAGCATCGAGCTAGCGGCAAAAATGACGGAATATTTATGAATTATGGACTTCAAGAGTATCAAAGTTTGACATAAAGCGTTTGGATTTATTGCTGAAAACCTCTGAAAGGAAGCACAAGTTCAGGCTGGATAGAAAACCTTCTGTAAAGGCTAGAAAGACCCGAAAGACACCCCCGTGATGGTTAGCTCGTTAGCTTTCTGCTGGAAAAAACGGTAAGAAAATCGATAAATCTGTCATCGAGTTATGTAAACATTTATCGGAGGTGACGTGTGGCATCGTCGACGATGCCGTCGGGCTCAGGGGGTTAACCCAGCATGATAAAAGAGAATCAAATCATGGTCAGAATATTGGGCTTGAAAGGCAAGTTCCAAAAAGTCTGCAGTGTGAGCTTCGAGGGGACGGTCAAAGCATGCTGCAGCTAAATCCTGAACTTGCTGATTTACTGTGACTGGAGAGGACTCTGGACTGACTCTCAGGGCAAGGAACAAAAACTTGTCAAAACTCTTGAGCAGGAGCAGATTCTGAGTTGAGCTTCAGGATCGGAGTGAACTCTAGCAGTTCTTTGACGGGAACATACTCTGGAAGTACTTTTTGATAGGATGACTCATGGGTTTAAGCAGCCTTGTGGGCTGGCATGGAACAGGTAAGGGACAGCTCATTAGAACTAGGCAGACATCAAAATGCTGAGCTTGGTATCCAAGCTCTTTATATAAGATATACTGTAATAGATATAATGGGAACTTCTTCCAATTTAGTAGCTAGCCTTGTACTCACAGAAATAGCCCTTATGGAACTGGGTTGGGCAAACTTGCCATGACAAGGATCTGGCTTTTCTTTGGTGGAAGTTGCCTGTTTGGTGCTGGGTAACGAGAACTGCTGCATAGGAGAGGATTGGGTACTGGAAAATAGCTGCTTAATGGTCTCGTTGTGCTCCAGTTTATAGAACTCACCAATTGTATAAGATGAACAACACAGCCACACCATGTCAAAAAATGTGCCAAATTTCACAGGAGACTTCATCTGGCAAGGTTTGCCAAGTGTTATCATCAATATTTGTTTCCGAGACCTAGGATATAAAAACAACTCAAGGTTAAATAAGACAGTCTTTTAATCAAAATAGCATCTAAAAGGTTATCTAGGTAAATAAAAACATGAGGTTAAAAAGAGAAGCTCAGAGGATCAAACAAAGTCACTTATCTTAATAATATATCCTTGAGAGCCCACAGACACAGATGCAGAGAGTCCAGAACATAAACAAAATAACAGGAACAGTTAAGTATCCAGGTAAGTCCACACACCCAGATTTACAGGAAACCGAACACAATAACAGGAACAGGTAAGTTAACCGAACAAGAGTCTAAGCACATTACTAATCCAAAGAGTCCTTAAAGAATGCAGAATTACAGGAATAAGAAATACAAGCAAAAGTCCTGGAAACATCACTAAGACTAGACAACAAATGACTCAATGAGTTTGCTTATGCTGGGTACACACCAAAGGATTTTTTTTTTACATCTTATAAGATTTTCAAAATGTGATAGACCACACACGAGGAGAAAAAATCCTAGATTAAACCATTTTGCTCCTATAGTGTGTGGTGTGCCATGACAAACAGCACACCACACACGGAAAGATTTTGAACCAGAGTCTAGACTGTGAACACAGGAAATCTCGCAAAATCTCGCGAGACTTCAGAATAGTGTTTGGATTGACCACAAATTAACCATAGTTTTTTTTTAGTCGACTGTCAGGTGTGTGGATGGTGAAAAGAGCGAGGACTCAGATGCAGAGTTCATGGGCTTTATTTTGTTAATAAAATTAAAAAATATATATAAATAAAAACTGCGAACCAGCACAGGACAAGGAGCAAAGGCATGTAAGGAGGGATGACAGGTGGGGCAAAATAACTAATAATCAGGATACAAGATAGGAGTCGACAGAATCGACAGGAGAGCACATGGCACAAGGAAAACACATGACAAGCCATGTGCTCCCACCAAACATGACAAAAACACAACACATGGCCAATAAAACAAATTACATGCAAATTACATGTGCCCACCCAAAATGAGACATGAAGTACAATGCAAACACTCATAAGCCACAGTGCACGACAACATGAAAGCACACAGCTAGAGTAAAACTCAAGCTGTGTGCTACACAGCACAAGACAAAACATGACAAGCCATGTGCACACACCTGATATATATATGTTAGGGCCGGGCAAGATAACGCGTTATTATCACGTTAACGCATTTACTAATTAATGCCGACGTTTTTTTTATTGCACGCTAACACAGTTTTTTATTATTATTATTATTTTGAAAGTCCGTTGCTCACTGGCTCTGAATACACATTGGCCTACAGTCAAACCATGGAGGGATGGGATGTTGGTCAGCCAGCAACTAACCCACCCAAACAATCAGTGGGAAAGCTTTGGCAGGTTCTCTCAGGTGCACAGAAAGGGAGACAGACAGACAGCGCTCCGCGAGTGAATGACAGGCACTATATGGATAGTAGCCATGGCAACGGCTTCTGTGCGATAAGCAGCTGTAGCCTTTTTAACTTAAATTAAAATTATACATAACTTTACCTGATAGGACATAACTTTGCAAACAGCGAGCAAAAGATAAGTCTCTCTTCCAATAACTTGTGCTGCACGTCGTGTACAAAAAGTTATAAACAATTCAACTTAGGCAGTGGGCGGGCGCGGGTGTGTGAATTGGTCTTTATAAACCTCTACGCTATAGACTACGCGTTGGTTTTCATTTAAACTTCTGTGTCGTTGACGTGCAATTACACATGCAGAGGGAGCCTCAGAAACCTGAGGAGCTGTTCTAGCAATCACAGCGCTTGCAGTTATCTATGTGTAGAATTGACGCATTGCTACATTTTTGGAGAGGTGCACGTCAGGGTACGCGTGCTACACACAGTTCGACAAGTATAAATTGGGCTTTACCTCTGTTTAATGTAATCTTAGTGTACATGGGAAACCATGTCAATTATCAAACTTCCCACATTACGTCACAACTATACGGATATTTGCCGACCCGGCGCCATTGCTTAGGGCAAAACATTAGAAGAAGCAATACGAGTTGAATGAAGTGAAATGAGTTTCGTGCTATAAAGTGAAAATTGTCATCTCCTGCAGGGTCAATGGATGATAAAATCATGCCGGATGTTCAGTTAAATCGGGATTTTACCCTATACCCGTCATTAGACTCCATGGATGTGAGAAGAGTAAGCTTTTGTCCGAACAACGACAGAGATTATAGCTGGCGAGCATAAACAGGAAAGAAACTCACTCAAAACACGCACAAATTTGTTTGACAAAAGCACAATGTTGTGTTTTATTGCGAGTGTAAACAAATATAAGTTTGTATATATAAGTTTGTATATACGTCAAATATAACATGACGCCCGCAAGTACATGCATATTACAGAAAGCACCGGTGACTGTTTTAAGGGGAACATAGGAATTAAGTTGTGCAGGCTATGGCTTTTTAATAGACAGATTAGCATCATGTTACTTCGCTATGATGACTAAGTTACTTTTCAATTGATTGCACTTGAGCAAACGTCACCAAACCAACCCCACGTCAATCTGATCGTACACCTCCAGTGATTTCCAGCCTCGGAATTGCTCACATGTGTAAAAACTCCTCACCAATACCAGATAATGGTACAAAGTTGCATAATCAGTGCTCAGTGATTTGTCGGCTGCACATCCATGATGTGAATCTCCCGTTCCACCACATCCCAAAGATGCTCTATTGGATTGAGATCTGGTGACTGTGGAGGCCATTTGAGTACAGCAAACTCATTGTCATGTTCAAGAAACCAGTCTGAGATGATTCCAGCTTTATGACATGGCGCATTATCCTGCTGAAAGTAGCCATCAGAAGTTGGGTACATTGTGGTCATAAAGGGATGGACATGGTCAGCAACAATACTCAGGTAGGCTGTGGCGTTGCAACGATGCTCAATTGGTACCAAGGGGCCCAAAGAGTGCCAAGAAAATATTCCCCACACCATGACACCACCACCACCAGCCTGAACCGTTGATACAAGGCAGGATGGATCCATGCTTTCATGTTGTAGACGCCAAATTCTGACCCTACCATCCGAATGTCGCAGCAGAAATCGAGACTCATCAGACCAGGCAACGTTTTTCCAATCTTCTATTGTCCAATTTCGATGAGCTTGTGCAAATTGTAGCCTCAGTTTCCTGTTCTTAGCTGAAAGGAGTGGCACCCGGTGTGGTCTTCTGCTGCTGTAGCCCATCTGCCTCAAAGTTCGACGTACTGTGCGTTCAGAGATGCTCTTCTGCCCACCTTGGTTGTAACGGGTGGTTATTTGAGTCACTGTTGCCCTTCTATCAGCTCGGACCAGTCTGGCCATTCTCCTCTGACCTCTGGCATCAACAAGGCATTTCCGCCCACAGAACTGCCGCTCACTGGATGCTTTTTCTTTTTCGGACCATTCTCTGTAAACCCTAGAGATGGTTGTGCGTGAAAATCCCAGTAGATTAGCAGTTTCTGAAATACTCAGACCAGCCCTTCTGGCACCAACAATCATGCCACGTTCAAAGTCACTCAAATCACCTTTCTTCCCCATACTGATGCTCGGTTTGAACTGCAGGAGATTGTCTTGACCATGTCTACATGCCTAAATGCACTGAGTTGCCGCCATGTGATTGGCTGCTTAGAAATTAAGTGTTAACGAGCAGTTGGACAGGTGTACCTAATAAAGTGGCCGGTGAGTGTATATTAAAACAGAGTTAATAAGTTACTTTAAATTGTAATAATACTTCACAATATTATTTGTTTGCTGTATTTTATAAATATATGTAGCCTTGATGATCATAAGACATTTCTTTCAAAAACATTATAAAAATCGTACCGATATCAAACTTTTGAATGATACTGTATATCCAAAATAGAAAAAAAGAGAATCAACTGACAACCAGTATGATATCAGTGTATCGCGCATGGCTATATGGGTAAGAAAATCAAAAACCAAAACAATTAAGTAGCAAAGTGACTTTAAGTGCACAATGCAGTCTGAAGCTAAGAATCATGGGTAAATGAAGTTCAGGTCCTGAGGGTGAAAGAGAGATCTTTACTGGATAAAAACGACAAATTATGCAATTATGCTATTTCTCCGACCATCAGTGGCTACGTGCAGGGGCTGTTCTGGTCACCTAAAAAGCTATAGCTCTAAACTGTTATATTAGAGCGCAACCCTCACTTCTCAGCGGTGGAGGACAGATACTTAAAAACGTGGACATCCAGATGTTCGCCATATATCCGCAATTTATTAAACAAAGCGTCCTCGCATGTGTTATGTGCTGTGAATAAACCTCCACTTATTAGACCCCGTCTGTATGTGTGTGTGGGTGGGAGGTTTGATTTTGATTATCATCACTCACCTTTCATCACACACCGCTCCTGAACAACAGAGCAACAGAGATGGACGTTCACCCATGCTCGCATCCGTCCATCAGAGCAGCAACCATATGAGCGCACACACACACACACACACAGGCGCGCACGGCAGGTGCCCCCCTTATCGACTTGGCCTGTGCTTGGATTCCCTTATTCTGTAAGTGCATGCTCCTATGGTTAGCTAGAGAGCCCTTCTGTTCTCTGGCGTGCAGTTAAAAGCACAGGCTCTTGTTGTCTGGGGAGTAAATTTGCTCGGAGAATGGCGTGTGTGGCTAACAGGGGGAACATTTCGTGTTTTTAATGTGGTTTCCACTGGCATCAATCATTCCGTACAATTAGGCCAATTCCCACTCAATTTTCTATTTCTGAGGAGCACAGCCGTGCTGACGGCACAGGCGGACGTCCCACACCCTTGCTCACACACACCTATCTGCCTATACAAAGCGAACGGGGCAGGTGCTTGCACCGTTACACCGGAAAGAAGGGAGGTGTTACCAATCTTTTCTAATTTCTCATTAAAAGCGAGATCCACCTATGGCGCTCGCGCACAGTTCCTCCCGTGTTCTCTTAGACCTCAAGTGTCATTTGTTTTCCATGGCAACCAGATTAAATTAGGTGAGTGATTATAGTTTATTAACACCAAACGCTGTTAGTGTATTCTTACCATTTTGTATGTAAACACTTTCTGCCTGTAGCACTCTTTATTGGAAATTGCTTTGTATAGACTCGGAAGCCCGGAGCTTGCTTATAATAAAAATATAATTACGATTTAGACAATAGCCACTCAGACGCACCACAGCCACCCCTCCTTCTTCTGACCATTCAGTGACTGCAAGTTACAAGGCGCAGCCAAACATGGTAATGAACAATGAAAGAGCAAGTCTCTCTCTCGCTGCCTAATTCGAACTAATAAAGCCACTAGAATTAACATTCACAATTGGCGTAATGAGGTGTGGGGGTTTGGTCTCTGCTACTTCATATTGACTACTCTTGCCCTCAGCCTCCTCTTTGCATTTAATGCAGCACTTCAGGCCCGAGCGACGCTTGTATTATTTGTGTATTTTGCAGAGCCACACGTGTAATTAGTATTAAAATGAAGCATTGCTTCAATATCCACCGACATACGTGTTGCTTACGAGCACACACGGCCTTTACACATCCACAGATGCATCTATCGATTTAGAAATTAGTTGAACTTACAATGAAAAATACATCTATTAAGTATGTTAATTTCAACATTTACTAATACACTATTAAAATCCAAAGTTATGATAATATTAAATGAAGCATTGCGTCAATGTTTACCAGCATATGCTTACGCAAGGGCCTTTACGTGTCCCAACTACATTTGTGATTTTACATATACATTTTTGGTAACACTTTACAATAAGGTTCCATTTGCTAACATTAACCACATTAGTTGACACAAACTAACATGAACTGCCAACGCATTCTCACCCCAAGGGGTCACCTTTGACCATGCTTCAATATTTTACGTTTTAGGCGCCCTTTAGCGTCACTTACATGACGCGATCCTACGCTAAAGGAAAAGGAAAAAGGAAAAAAGGAAAGCGTCTGTTAGAGGACGCGGTTAGGTTTAGGTGTGGGGTGGGGGTAGGGTACACGCGATCCTAGGGCGTCATTTTACTGACGCTAAAGGGCGCCTAAAGCGTCAGATATTGAAGCATGTCCAAATGCTTCCCAAGGCGTCAGTTAAGTGACACCTTGGGGGTGAGAATGGGCTGGAACTGCTGATTTTTTTATTAATTAACATAAACAAAGATTTATAAATACTGTAACACATTTATGTAAGTTATTCAATGGATTAATAACGTAAACTAATGGGACCTTATTGTTGAGTGTTACAATATTTTCTCCAAATTTTTAGCATAAATTTGTAAACACCACTGCTGTGTCACGGTGGTTTGGTATCGCCACACGGCACCAGGATGGGTGCATGATGATGCGATGGAGGGGAGGAACAGAGACGAGGGGAGAGAGTGAGCGGCAGCTTTAGGCCAGGGGGAAAGCGAGCAGGTGCAAGGAGGGAAAATTACTACTATAAACAAGGCTAGTCCTTGTAATTTATCATTAATCTGACTGTCTGCGCTCCCAGCTTTCAGCTTCTTTTGCATGCTGATATCCATGTCATATTTCTTATCAGAGATTTGTTTATGTGTTCATCCTTGTCCCCGTGAACATACCGCAGTGGCATCTGAGAGGGACGAGTGAGAGAGACTGTAAAGGCATTAAAAACAGTCCACACACACACACACACACACACACACACGTTACTAATGATTTTGTTTCATCACATTCGTTTCAACTGCACACTGCTCAATATCAGCTAATGCAAACAGCCGTAATATCATCTTATCAGCACCTGCCTAAAAGTGGCTTCATTTGCTTTAGTCATGGAAGTTTTATAGAGCCTAATGCTGTGAAATAAATCTATGTAACACCACTTTATTACATGTCAGGACTCACTTGTCTCTGCTGGCAAGTGTATTGTATTAAGCAATGATACTTATTAACTGGAAACAGACGGTGCTATTATGTCGTTTCACAAGTGTCTAATAACATCCCGTTGGGGACGGCTCACACAGTAAGAGTTTGTTTGGAAAGAGCTCGTCTATTGCTGCTCTCATTGCAAAATAGATCACATTTGAGGGGGGGAGAAACTAAACCAATTTTATTCATAAAAAAAAAATGTTCAAAACAGAGATAGTGGTCTACTTTTGCTAATTGAAGAGAGGAAAACTTTCACAAAGAGCATTTTTAATGTTTATTTTTTTCCGCTCTAATTTTATAGACGGATGAAACGGATATGACTTTTTTCCCTTTGCAAATTTGACTTTGTAATTCTCTGTCCTTGTTTATTTGCTGTAATTTACAAATGAAAAAAAAAGTGCAGAAGTTATTGATTCATGACCGTAATTGTTTAATTATTAATCAGTTTAGCGTTATATTAGCATTCGTAATATTGCAGATGCTCATGCTGAGAGGTTGGGAAGCTATAATGCAGGTTGTGGTTTGCTGCTCTGTGACATCTGAGATCACCACAGAATCTGTCACGCGCACACACACACACACACACACACGCGTGCACGCTTCCCACTCTCCGTGTAGTAATTTATTACCCCTTTCACACTCTTCAGTCAATACTATAGTGGGCAGGCAGTGGTTCAATACTCTGATTATTTGATAAAATTCACACTTTGCTGATGTATGGTTTAAACCACAACACAATGCTTTCACTAATAACCACAGAAGTCTCTGTGCACCGTACAACACAAACGCTTGTATATCTGTTTGTTCCCGTGCGCTCACACCGAAATGCATCTGATGCTCCTGTGTGTGCTAACACTGCTACTGAGTCTAGACGCCAGTGATCTGCTGTGAGGGGACATCTACTGGCCCAAATACAAAGTCACACGCCCCCTTTTTCTCCATATCTCACTCTTGTTCTCAGAAACCCTCTCATCTGTAAGCCAAACTGAATTCTCTTCCTCCCTTTGCTAATGGCAGGTACTATTTATCACAAAAATGTGTCTGCAAAATGAATAGAAATCTTTTTTTTTTTTTTTTCCATTCTCCTGCTATATGCAAACTAAAAAATGCCAGCTGAACGTTGTCTTTGCCCAATCTGGCAAGTGACTCTTGAAAAATAAGCCTTGCCTTAAAAATGTTTCTGACTAATATAACCTTAGCAACTGCTGTTGGTATGCTATTTTTTTCAGGCAAGCTTTTGCTCTTTTTTAATACAAGTCTGAGGATTAGTTGGATAGTTTAAAATGCAAATGTCTGGGAAATTATCCAAAAGTATGTTAAAATGTTGTTTACGGGTCACTTAATAAAAGTAACTCAAAGCTTGCCTGCTGTGGATTAAACTGTGTGTCAAAAAAAAAAAAGTCTCTAATAATGTTACTTCACTTAATGTGACTTAATTTACATGAATGGTAAATGTTAAGAACAGTTCTGTTCACTATCAGTTATAATCAGTTTCAAATGAGGATACGAGAAACATGCGTCTCGATTCTGATGTGCAGTCTCCAGATTTTAAATAATATTACTGCATAATTGACCAATCTGTTTTAAAAAAAAAAATCGCAGATAAAATGCTTTGGAATGTTACAATATCATTCAAGCCCACACAAGAATAACACTCAATTAATGTTTACCATATGAGCAAATTTTTCTTCAACCAGATCTCATTCTAAAGTTCTGTAAAGCTTGTCTGAGTTAGAAATAGAACCAAGGCTGCGTTCCAGTCCACTTTTATGGTAAATGGTAAATGGACTGCATTTACAGTGCTTTCACAGACCCAATGGCCACGAAAGCTCTTTACATATTGCCCCACATTCATTCATCCATTGCCTCAGCACCATTCAGCTCGTCGGGAGCAGCTGGGGTTAGGTGTCTTGCTCATCAACACTTGTTCAGGTGGAACTGGGGATTGAACCACCAACCTTCTGGTTTGTAGACAACCTACATGACCCACTGAGCCACTGCTGCACACAAGCCTTGGAGAAGCGGTAGGCGACAAATACACAGGTGTGATGGTTGGACTAAGGAAGGTCTGTCATGAAGTCAATGCTAAAGTCACTTTTAGACACGCACTTGTAAACTTTCCTAAGCACTTCAAGCCATTTTGAAGTGTGTTGCACTTCGCGAAGTGAACGAGGGAAGTTTATATGGACAGACCCTCGCTCCCTTGATTTTGACCGAAGGAGCGAACCTACTTCATATGTACATTTCACACAATGCAACATGATTATACCAGAATGCAACATGATTGTGACATCAACACATATTGCGTTTACTTTACCCCACCACAAACAATTCTGATATATAAAGTATTTGAAACAAATCAAACACACCTACAGTATATATATATATATATATATATTATATATAGAGAGAGAGAGAGAGAGAGAGAGAGAGAGAGAGAGAGAGAGAGAGAGAGAGAGAGAGTAGTGGAACCCATAGTGGATTCTAAGTGATCAAGGGCATAGAACGTTCCAATTGAGCCTATTGCAAAGGTTCCGCCAGACTGGGCACTCATGCAACGTAAGCAATGACGTACATCTGACTGAACGAAATGGAGGGAAGTTATCGAGTGAAGGGCATTACAATTTGGTACTGGAACACAGCCTAAGAGGAACGGAAGAGTCTATTCGCACTTGTATCTCATCCATAACTGCTTGCTGGCATGGAAATTAGGGATCTCTTTAAAAGATATATATATATATATATATATATAGAGAGAGAGAGAGAGAGAGAGAGAGAGAGAGAGAGAGAAATAAATTATATATGTATATAGGTATATATCAAATAAATGCTGCTCTTTTGAAATTTCTATGTTTTAAGAATCCTGGGGGGAAAAAAAGTATCACCATGGATAATAATAAGAAAATTGATAATTGATAATTATTGCACACCAAATCAGCATATTAGAATGATTTCTGAAGGATCATTTAACACCGAAGACTGGATTAATAAGCCATCATATACTGACGCTTTAGATATTTCATCTACATCCAACGCACATGGCACCCTTTAGCGTCAATTTGAGAACCATATGTAAGACGCAAAAGGCGCCTCCTAGTGGTCTAACCCTAAACCTACCCCAGAACTAAACCTACCCATAACCGAACAAAGCTCTGTGTGCATTACATTGATGCTAAAGGGAGCCATGTGCGTTGGATTTAGTGGCAGTGTATGAACAACCGGATGGATTTGGCCACATTGATCACTATCTGTCTGGAATAGGTGACCAATGCAAATAGGTGAAATTGCAACATAAACAAGTTGTAAAAAGCAAATCCTAGCTAATTTCCCTCATCCCATATTCCCTCTCAGCTCGATTCACTCCATCATTCTCCATCCTTCTTCTTCCCCTTCAGTCTGTGTGAAGGACAGGATTGATTAGCATGCCGCATATTCATTTGCATACTTTTGCACACAGATCACTCCGAATGAACGGCAGCGTTGTTTTCTTGCTTTTTCGCTCTCCAAAGGTGGGGGAGGAGAGGGTGGAGGGCTGAGAGGTGCTGGTGGTAGAGGTGGAGGGGGGCTCATCTTTTCAAGGAACACCCCCAGAATTAATGTTCCACACCTGTGCACAGTGCGGCAGTCTTTATCAACCATCACAGGTGCGCCACATTAATTGTGGGAGAGACCATTTTGCTTTCCACAGGGGTGTCCCATTTGGCAGTCAGCATGTGCTCCCAAACCTGAGATGGTTAATGTGCTTTACAGAGTGTTCATTTTCATCTGATATCAATTTTTCTTTTCTCTTCTCTCCCAGGACTGCACAATGCATAATATATAAATAGCCTCTCTATTTCAAAGTAGTGATTAGTGTAATGCTTGTTTGGCATATTTTCCAGAGTGTGTGTGCGTGTGCTGTCATATTATGAAGTTTCAGTACTTCTAGTAATGTGATCTCGAAAGTTTCCAGAACCACAGACCACCTCTCTCTCTTTCTCTCTCTCTCTGTAAGTAACTCTCTGTAAGCATCTACATATATACATATGGGGGTGTGCGTAGTTGTGCAATGAGTCTCTTGATGCTTCCTGTAAGAGAGTGGAGGACTGCACACCTGCAGGCCTAAAGGCCAAATGCAGCAGAGTGCCCCCCGGTGACAAATATTACCACAACCTCAGAGTCAGACCTCCAACATCCGTCCTGAGACTTCCTCTCCTCCGCACATTGAATGCAACAATGATGTGAGTCGCACAGCCACAGGACAATGGCCACAGAAATAATAATAATAATCAAAAAAGAAAAATAACGGTCATTGAGTGCACTGATTCAAGATTCCCTGAAGATTTAGGAGATTTTTTTTCTTTGTTTTCTTTTTTTTTTTTTTTTTTCGGGTTGTCCAATAATGAGCAGTAAAAGGTCAGTGGACCATTGCTGCTCATTCACTCGTGGCTTATTCTTCCTTCTTATGCGTGATTACCCACCAAATGGTTAAAGGTAAAAAGAGTAAAAACAATGGGCTCATGTCACACTCTTCAAACACAGAGACCTGAGTGTTATTTATGCAGTATTATATTAATGACACAGGCTGACTGAATAAATGTTCGCTTTTTTAAATAAATGCAGCGTTGTGTCTGAAGAGACTGGGAGGGGTGAAAAAGCAGAAGCATGAAAGCAGAAAAAACAACATAATATTTTTCCCTCCCTCCATCAGCCATTTTGAACTCGGCAATTGACCTTCCATGGCATCATTTACAATGACTCATATCAAAGCCCCAAAATGTTAAAGCTATAGCGTAGACGCAGGCGTAGAAGCACGCACACACACACACAGTAGTGGGATAATAGCTTTAACTACGCTAAATTGTCTCCTTCATTTGGATGGCTATGGCGACCTACAGTCTCTCCGGCTCACCCTTTGACAAAGGGGGTCATCGCTATGCAGGGGAAAATGAAACCCACTAGATATTGTTTGATTGGATTTGCCTTTCGCAGGTTTTGAGATCATTACAGAAATTCATTTGAAGTGTGGAAGCAAATGAAACTCGCCTGTTTAATTATTTTTTTTTTCAGCTAGCATTTTTGCCCTTTCGCTGTGACATTTTATTATTATTATATATATATGTATATATATATATATATATATATATTTTAAGCAAAATCGATTGCCAACACTATCCTTAAAATGTATCTTCAATGGGCTCACATACCCCCCATTGTCTGAGGGAATGAAACATATTTAATGACTGTGCCATCCTGCTCTTAAAGTTATATTTTCTCCCTCTCCACCCCTCCTCTCGTTCACTCTCACAGTCTATCTTTCTCTCACTCACAGAGAGAGATAGAGCGACAGAGGGAGAGAGAGACTTTCAAAGCAAATGTGCTCATTCCAACATTTCAATAAATTGAGAGGAAAAGCATTAAAGTTAATCAGACCAACCACATTGTGGTTAAGACACGTTGGCTGGATTATGGATTACTATTAGCTGGATGAAAACCGATTCTTTCATTTAAATTCTGGGTTCCTCATCCCGCTAAAATTAAAAAGGAACTAATACTTCTTGGAAAGAGTTCTTTATTCTTCTTGCAAGCCCTTACTTCCTTTTTAATCTGACATGGAGACAGACTATATATATATGAAGAACACCCAGCTCGAGGCGTGTGTGTAAAAGATGACCTTAAATAAAGATTACAAGGGCAGTCGCCACAAAACACTGATAGCCTTCAATGGTTCTGTTATATCTAAAGAAAATAAAGCTGCTTTTGCACAACACTTGTAAATGATACAAGTCACTGACATATTCCACATATATCCCTCTCATACTGCCTGCAATAAACATCTGCTAACCATTACTCTGCCATTAATCCTGACTTAACGTTGCATATTATTGTGTTTGGTAATAACAACAACAACAACAAAAACTAAACACTATTCAATTATTTGGTAATAATATTATTATTAAGAAATGTTATTATTCAAAATTGGCAATATTTGTAATCAGTGCACTCACACTATGAAGTTATGATGAAGAACATAACTAATAAAATGAGTCTGTTCCAAAACTAAGCAAACCTGCATGAAACCAACCTGGCAGAGGCAACATTAAAATATAGGGATAGAGCGATTATATATATATATATATTAAAAAAAGATCTGTCCAGTAATAATCCTTATGTTATGGCTAAAACATATAAATGGTCAATATTAGAATTCAAAATTTATTCTATATAAATTACAAAGAAAACACTAGAAACATTAATTATTTTCAAAAGCTACAAGTGAATTAAGCCATCACAAAATTATAAAGCATCATATACAAATGTATATTTATATAAAATACATGTAAATGTGTAATTATAGTAATAGCATTTTAAAATAATTTTCAGTGTTAGATGGCAGCAAAGGTAATACATAAACATGAATGCATGAATATCCAATATTAACCAATATATATTTGAAAATCAAATTTGGTAATGATATTTTGTGCATTCCTATAGCTAAATGTATGATATTTTCCAAGATCTCTGAAACTAGCTCTGTTTCTAAACATATGTGTCGCCTTGCTGCCTATATAAGCACAATAAAACATCACAGTTTGCACCTATGCTGCTTTAAATGTTGCCCTTGTAGGCCTCACTAAGTTTTAGAACAGAGCATCTATTGTTTTCATATCTTGCTAAAACTGAGTAGTCTATGGCTGACAGATGTGTTTTGCCATGCAAGTGTGGTACATTTCAAAGAAATAGTCAACACTGTTAAAGAAAGGACATTCAAGCCCAAAATTGTTCTGTTAATGTCCAGCATGTTAGCCTGAAACTTTGAAAGTGTAAATATGTGTGCGTATGCAAGACAGTGTTTTAGAACACATCTGTGTTTGTACGTGTGTGTTTGTAAGTGTGTGTGTGTGGTGTGTGTGTGTGTGTGTGTGTGTGTGTGCTGCTGTCAGTGCTGGATGGTGTATGCCAGCCTTGACTACACTCTGGCTCCAGTATATCACAGGCAGCCCACTGCAGATACAGCCAAACTGTTTTATTGTCAATAAACCTGTGTCTCCATTAGAGCAGCAACCTCTCAGTCCTCACCCACACAACAACACACAGACGTCAAGACCTGCAACCAGTGAATAACTACATTTGTCATGAAGCTATGCACTGACTGCATTTTAACCCAAAAATCCAAACAAAAGAAAAAGCATAAAGCAAAGAAAGTCTTCTATTATAGGACCATTGGATTGTGTATTCATTTTACAACCCACTTCTCATTATTGTAATGCAAAAGTCTCATTCTCACCAACATTAAAAGATAAATACATTTTACATTTGTTGTACTAACTAATACAGAAAGACTGATCAATGAAAATCACTTAAAAATGAGAAAGACAATACAGACTACATTACAGAAATTAAAAATTTAGAAATATGTGCCTAATTGGGTAACACTTAACTTTCACTTAAGACATGTTACTAACTATAAGTAACTTTGCAACTACATCTCAACTACCAGTCATTAGAGTACAAGTAGACTGTCTGCTTAATATCTGCAAACACTTTATTTTGATGGTCCCAAAAAAGACATTCCACTGACTATAAGCAGTGATAGTGCGCGAGAGACACAGAGTGTGTCCGAGAGCGTGCTCGATATTTAATATTGGGGGTATATTAGAATATTACAGAATATTATAGAATATTAGCATATTCGGTGATGATAATCAATAAATCGCTCATATAGGAATTGTTGTGAGATGCACATGGAGTGACTTTCTATTGTATGTGAAAAGATGGATGCTAAAATTTGAGCTAACTCACAAATGTACTCTTACAACAGCTCTTCCTCTTTTCAACATGGACTGCATGTTCCCGGGGGCAGGGTTTATGTACGTTTTAGGGTTGGTGATGTCACTAACCCGGGAGGAAGCTTGTGTAGTTCCTACCAGTCGTTTGTTGGTTTGAACTTTGAGTGTTGTAACTTTGATAATGTCGTTTATGCTCAAACAGCGACATTACACACTAACTTAAGTTAGAAAAGTGAAATCATACTTTACCACCCCTTTAAAATAAAGTGTAACCTATAGCCTAATGAGAGTTAATTGACCCGTATTTGTACAGTGACCTATAATTAGTGGAATGTCTAATGTGCACCATCATAATACAGTGTAACCCTTCATTGTCCTGAAAATAAATAGTCAGAATGGGTGAAATATATGCCAATAAACTAATCAAAATTTTCTAATCAAAATGTTATTTATGCAAAGTTTTTAAAATTATTTTGTAATTAATATTTGTATTTTTATATATATTTTTTCCTTTGGTTTTGTGATTCAAATATAAACTTAACATTTCATGACATGTGTTGTGCAATTTACCAATATATGTTTTTTGAAATTATGTAATTGCAACATAATTTGATGCATCTTTAAATGTGATTCTGTACCACTAGTGGTACCAAATTACCATGCAAAAATATTGATTGTTTTGAAAAAGGTTTCCTAAAAACTGTATGTCTAGAAACGCTCTGAAATGCATTCATTGAGTACATTTTTTCGACAACTCTTGCATTATAAAAAGAACCTTTAAACCTCACACAATGCCAATGACTACAGGTGGGGGGACAGGCTTCATGTGGCATCTAAAACGCTCTTTCTCTTTGTGGGCAAGGTCAGCCCTCTGTAATGTGTTCACCTCCACCCCTTACTCATTACCCTCTGTACCAGTTGATGGATCTGCTGAAGTAGAAAAAATGGGGTGGGGTGGGGGGAGATGATGGGGGTTGAGAACCATCACTAACATTTATCTCCACTTGCTCCCACCCCGGCTTAAATCAACCCATCAGCCCGTCCCAGAACACTTAGTGCTAAGGCACATATCACCGGTTCCTGCCGCACATTGGCTTCCTCTGTTAGCAGCCTAATCTGTCCAGCAGGACCATATTGAATGTTGTATCAAGATCCCCAGGACATATATCACAGCGTGCACAAACACACTTTAGAGTGGGCATATACAATATTTAGACATTTCACCTAGCTGGCATTCTTGAATACCCATACACACATGCACACCCCCTTTCCAAGGTATGCAGTAAATTATTCAAGTGGCACAGCATTTGATTCAGCAGACCTCCCATGCATTGAGACGAAGCCAAAGCACCCGATAGAAATATTTATACACAAACCACCCCCACCCCCCTCACTTTTTTAGACATTTCATTATGTTATATGACTTTAGGCCCAGTGGCTGGAAAATGACAATTATTTTGCTCCAGCAGCTTGCTATTAAGAGACTCGCAGAATACGTTGAGTGCGTGTGAAGGAGCCGCAGTGGTGAACACAGAGAGAATTACTCACAGAAACACACACACAGGGTCTCTATCCGTCATACTCGCTCTCTCTCTCTCACACACACACACACGCACACACACACTTAAGCGCAGAGTGATGCAACAAGCATGCTGGACTATGGCCGGGGCATGTGACGAATGGTCCTTTGGAGAGAGTTCAGAGAAATATCAGTCAAAGCAAACTAATGCCTTTTAAATGTACCCAGCTACCTTTAGCAGGCCAGCTTAGTGAATTAAAGGGATATCTAATGACAGTTTGTTTGGCCCACTCATAAATTCCACATAAATATATATGAGGAAGAGAGAAACATACAACAGGCTAATAGAAACGAATGAACTAGTCAACCATAAATTTGCTATGCGAGATATGGTTTTTCTGATTGGAAAGGGCATCCGCTATCTGCAATATTGATAATACTTTTCAAATTTCATCTGCTTTTGTTTGCATTCTGGGCTGCCTGTTTAAACACACTGGGAATTATAATGAAGCCAAACATTATCTCTCAGTTTTTCAAGGCTGAACATATAACTTTATCATAGAAATGATTCCCAGTCTTTGGCTGGGTTGTATCTTTTCCATTAAAGCCTGGCTATCAGCCGGTGACAGTGAAGCAGCCAGTCGGCACTGGCTTGTCCACGTGTGCCGGCCAAGTGGTGTGAAGGTTCCTGCTTCTGTTTCACTCAGCTATTTCATATGTGTGTGTTAGTGTGTGAAAGCGGGAGCAAGAGATAAAAATGGTTAGTGGGGTCTTTTATTCACTTTTGTGTGTTTGTTTTTTTTTAAAATATTTTAAAAGTATGGAATTGAACGGGATGGGAGGAGAAAGTGTAGTCTTTGACCATCAAGTCTTGGACAGAACAAGAAGATGACTATTGGGCCTGCATGGGGTGCCTTTTTTCCTTGGTGCACGCTAGCACACTGTTTAGCTATTGGGATAATTGTTGAGATCTTGAGATTTTGTCTAACAAATTATATTACATACCTACTTTTGATGATCCATACATTTTATCTATATTATTTATATCATGTAATAATACTTTATTTACTTGAGTCCTAAATCGCGGAAACAAGACATCATATTTGCACTTCTAGTTCCAACGTTCAGAATTCAATTATTATGTATTTTTTGGGGTTAAATGTCTGAAATATGGTCAGTGGTTTACACAAGCTCAAAATATTTTTACTACATTAAACAGATCAGTAATATCCTGTCATTTTTTTCAAGCTTTTACATGCCTTAAACGAGTGGTTCAATTGGACAGAGGTTGTCAGTGAACTTAAACGTCATCACGCTGAAGAGGTAAACTCATCTACTCATTAGTCCGCTTTTACAGCCTTGTTGAGTTTATACTCTCTTATGCTCTTCCAAACTACTCTAACTCAAACTTTCCAACTTGTAGATTTGAAAAAAAGATTAAAAGAGCATCTTGTGTACGCGTTCACTCTAGTGATCACTGTTTTAATAATAGCTAGATTAGTGATCTGTGTCACTTATAATACATTTTACTAGTTGCAGGAATGTGGATAAGTAGCTTGTGTTATAAGCCTATTGTAATGCATCATCTTTGAAACAACCCAATAAATTAATTTAACGTCTTTTCAGGATTTAAGATTAAGATTATCCTAATTTATTCTTATCTCAACCTAATATCCTGATAAAGTTATTCACGGTTATTTTTAAGAACCTTCTTTTTAGGAATATGAATACTTATTAAATGAACAATCTTAATAAAAGTTTTTGGGAATACAAAATATTGTTATCTTTTCTTAAGTTAGAAAATAAGAAGAGAATAGCATTTAAGAAGAATTTTATTCTTAAGAATGTTTTTTGATTAGGCTAACATCTGGGTTGCCAGAAACGTCTCAGGTTACGTCTGTAACCATAGTTCCCTGAGAAGGGAACGAGACGATGCGTCACTGTTACGCTTTTGGGAACGCCTCCAGCGTGACTGCGTCTGAAGCATCTATGTCAACTAGTCCAATAGGAAACATGACCGTCATGGGCGGATGACGTCATGACCAGGAAATGATAAAAGAGCACCCGGTGCAAACCGGCATTAGCTTCAGAAATTGCCGAAGCAAGCCGATACAGGGATGCAGGAAGTATGGCAGGGTGACGCATCGTCTCGTTCCCTTCTCAGGGAACTATGGTTACAGACGTAACCTGAGACGTTCCCTATCGAGGGAACTCGCGATGCGTCACTGTTACGCTTTTGGGAACGAGAATACCCAAATCGCCAGACTTTCAAATGCCTGAGTGTCAGCCTGTTGTCACACCACCCTAAGCATTATTAAGCACATGTGAACCTGGGGCAGCCTCCAGGTCCAGGCTATAAAACCTGACAAATGTGAGAGGAGAGGACCAACCCGCCGCATCACAAACATCTTGAAGAGAGACTCCAGATAAGAGAGCTTTAGAAGCCGCCATACTCCTAGTAGAATGGGCCCTGACCGCCAAAGGGCAAGGCAGGCCAGAAGACTCATAAGCCAGAGAAATAGCCTCAACTATCCACTTGCTAACTGTCTGCTTTGAAGCAGGAAGACCCCTCTTGGGAGATCCAAAGCAGACAAATAACTGATCAGATCTCCTAAAAGCAGAAGTCCGATGCACATAATTGTCCAGTGCTCTCACTGGGCATAAAAGGTTCAATCTTTCCTGGTCCGGAGAAGAAAACGGTGGAGGACAAAAAGCCTGTAGCACAATAGGCCTCGGAATCATGGTGGGCACCTTAGGCACATAGCCTTGTTTAGGGTATAAGAATGCCTTGACCATCCCTGGTGCAAATTCAAGGCATGCAGGGGAAACCGAAAGGGCCTGAAGGTCACCGACTCTCTTAAGGGATGAAATAGCTAACAGAAACACTGTTTTAAAAGTGAGAAATTTCTCTGAAACCGAATCCAGGGGCTCAAAGATAACCCCAGATAAGCCTTCAAGAACAGTAGCCAGATCCCAAGCCGGCACCCTAGTACGAGTTGCAGGCCTCAGCCTCAGTGTGCCACGGAGGAAACGTGTAATCAAGGGGTCTCGACCGAGGGAAGTACCCCCACTAGGGCATGGAAAGCCGCAATGGCTGCCACGTAAACCTTGAGCGTGGAAGGACATAGACCTGACGAGAAACGCTCTTGTAGAAACTCGAGAACTGTGTTGACTGAACAATTAATCGGGTCCCACTGGCGTTGGCGACACCAGGAAGTAAACACTTTCCATTTAAGTGCGTAAAGTTTCCTCGTAGCCGGAGCTCTGGAGCTTAAAATGGTCTCAGCCACTTCCGCTGACAGACCACTACTCATGAGTTGTGCCCCCTCAGAGGCCACACCCATAGTTTCCAAATCTCTGGCTGGCGGTGAAATATCGTGCCCCCTGCCTGAGACAGAAGGTCTCTCCTGATGGGCAACTCCAGGGGAGGCCTGTCGAGAAGATGAATGAGGTCCGCAAACCAAATACGACTTGGCCAGCGTGGTGCTACTAGCAATAGACTTATCCCATCCTGGCGGATTCTCTCCAGAACTCCTGGGAGCAGAGCTACAGGGGGAAAGGCATACAGACGCAGCCTCGGCCATGCCTGAACCATAGCATCCAGCCCCAGGGGGGCTGGTTGAGTGAGGGAGAACCAAAGAGGACAGTGCGTCGTGTGCTGAGACGCAAACAGATCCACTTCCGCCTGGCCATACACCCTCCAGATCTGCTCCACCACCTCGGGGTGGAGCCTCCATTCCCCCGGCCTCAGCCTCTGCCTCGACAGTGTGTCTGCTCCTA
Organism: Pimephales promelas; assembly: GCF_016745375.1. Next base: position 19,969,302 of record NW_024121111.1, on the reverse strand, counting down.
CATTCTGGGCCCCTGGAATGTATACTGCCCTCAGTGAGAGCACTTTCCCTAGGGACCACAGGAGGATCTGGTGCGCCAGTTTGCAAAGTGGACGCGAACGCAGACCCCCCTGTCGATTTAAATAAGAGACCACCGATGTGTTGTCTGTCCGGACAAGCACATGATGGCCCCTCAGATCTGGGAGGAAAAATCTCAAAGCCTTGAAGACAGCCATCATCTCCAGGCAATTTATGTGCCAGGAGAGATGATGACTCCTCCACAGACCCTGAGCTGAACGGCCTTCCATTACCGCTCCCCAGCCGGTGAGGGAAGCATCTGTCGAGATAGCCACTCGATGGCAAAGAGCTCCCAACACCGGACCCTGGGACAGGAACCAGTGTTTCCTCCATATAATCAAGGCTTGGAGACACCGCCGCGTGATCTTGATCATACGAAGTGGGTTCCCCCTCGGGGAGAACCCTCTGGTCCTGAGCCACCACTGCAGAGGTCTCATATACAACAGGCCAAAAGGTATCACGTTGGACGCTGCTGCCAAGAGACCTAACAGTCTCTCGAACTGTTTCACAGTGCGTGACTGGCCTAGCTTTAGCTCCTTTGTGGCGGAAAGGATAGCAGCTACACGAGCGGGCGACAGCGTGGCTCGCATCGTGACTGAATCCCATACCACACCAAGAAAAGTGGTTCTCTGTACTGGAGAAAGCACACTCTTCTTGGCGTTGAGCCTCAACCCCAATTTCTGCATATGTGCGAGAACGACACCTCGGTGCCGAACCGCTAACTGTTCTGACTCTGCTAGAATCAGCCAGTCGTCTATGTAGTTCAGAATGCGTATGCCCTGCAGCCTGAGCGGGGCCAGAGCTGCATCTACGCACTTTGTGAACGTGCGGGGTGATAAAGCCAGACCGAATGGAAGTACCCGATATTGGTATTCTTTGCCCCCGAAAGAAAACCTCAGGAACCTCCTGTGCTGAGGGAGGATGGAGATATGGAAGTACGCATCTTTCAAATCTATCGTGACGAACCAGTCCTCGGATCTGATTTGAGTCACAATCTGCTTGAGTGTCAGCATCTTGAACTTGAGTTTCTGAACTGAACGATTCAATAGACGAAGATCTAAAATGGGACGCAACCCTCCATCCTTTTTTGGAACAATGAAATAGCGGCTGTAAAAACCCGATTCCCTGTCGGGTGGATACACCTGCTCTATAGCTTCTTTCGCTAATAAAGCCTTCACTTCTTGCTCCATTACCAGAGCCTGCTCGGGGTGTACCAACGTGGGCAGCACCCCGTTGAAACGTGGAGGACGAGAACCGAACTGGATTCTGTATCCTCCCTCTATCATCTGCAGGACCCAACGAGAAATATTTGGCAGATTCCTCCATTCTGTCAGAAATTCTACTAGGGGAACCAGCCTCTCGAGGCTGGCCTCTGATGTATTTAAAACACCCAGCCCGGGGGCCTGGAACATAACGGCAGAAACCAACCGGACTGACTGTTTTTGAACCCCCCTCAGAAGGTTCCCGTCCGACGCAACGTCGAGTCGACGTTGCGCCAGACGTTCTCTGGCGACCACTGCGCCCCGAAGCACCAAGGGTGGCGGGGTGGGCAGAATTGTCCCCTGAGGACCCCGAAATGAACCGGGCACCGTATACTGAGGTGTACACTGGTTCACTTCGGTTGGGGCAGTCCTCACTGGTCTGACACCCGTGGCGTCAGGACCTTTTCTTTTGCGCCGAAGCCTTCTTAGCCTGAAGAACGGTCCTCAGATCCGGCTTCGACTTCGAAGGCTTTGGCTGAGAGTGTTTCGTCTGCCTCCAGTGTTTTTGTGGAGGTGCACGAGACGCAACACTCTCTTTTTGTTGCGCACGATATGATGAGCTTGACGGCTGGGGCTGCTCACGCCCAGCAGCCCCAGGGGGTTGGACACGGCGAGGGAGAAATTTTTTAAATGCCTCTGACTGTTTTTTAGCTTCCTGAAATCTCTCGACGACCTCATCAACAGCGTCGCCGAAGAGACCATCAGGATTAACCGGGGCATCTAAAAGAAAGGAACGATCTCGGTCCTTTAAATCAGTCAAATTCAACCACAGATGTCTCTCAGTGGCCACCAGGGCTGCCATAGACCGCCCAATTGCTCTAGCGGTCTCCTTAGTAGCCCTGAGAGACAAATCTGTGGCCCGACGAAGTTCTCTAATTTCATCGGGTCCAACTCCCTCACTTTTATCCAAATCCCCCAGCAGCTCAGCCTGGTATGCCTGTAATATAGCCATAGAATGGAGGCATGCACCAGCCTGACCTGCTGCCGTATAAGCTTTGCCCACTAACGTAGATGTTGTTTTTAATGGTTTAGTGGGTAAAGCTGAGGCCTTCAGAGACGATACCGAACCGGGTGACAGATAGCTCGCGAGCGTCTGTTCAGCCCGGGGCATCGCCTCATAGCCGTACTCTTTCAGCCCCCTTATACCCGAATAAATATGAACTTGAGGGCTGAAAACACGTGCAGAGTACGGCTTATTCCATGTTCTTGATATCTCATTATGTAAATCGGGAAAGAATGGAAGGCCTCGTGGTGGAAGTGAAACACTAGATGAAAGAAAACGCTCGTCGAGTTTGCTTTTAGGACGCGCGTCCTCTCTTACAGCTGGCCAATCAATATGTAATTTTTCAACCGCCCTAGTAATCACTTCCACCAACTCATCATATGCGGGAGAAACAGATGGCGAGTCTTTTTCCCCCGTGTGTGTGCTTAAACTGTCGATGCTCAGTACATCTACCTCCTCGGAGCTAGAGCACTGAAGCATCGGGCTCTCTCCCCGGGCAGAAGGAACCGCAGCGCGGGCTTCTGACACCGGAGCGAGAGCACTGGATCGTTCAGAAAAGGAAGGCGATAAGGCCCCAGGACCCGTCTCCAACCCCTCTGAAAGATCCTTTTGCGATCCCCAGGAATGCATTCTCCGCGCTGCCTCGGCAGACGCGGGTCCTGCACCCTGAGGATTGCGAGCCTGGCCGCTCTCATCAAACAGCGCCAGGCGGGAGCGAAGCATGCGGAGCGAGAGATTCTCGCAGTGTTGGCAGTCAGCCTCCTCGAAGGCTGACACCGCATGCTCCACTCCCAAACAAATGACACAAAGCTCGTGAGTATCCCCACCCGTTAAATAGCGCGGGCAGGGAGAAGCACAAAGCCTGAACATTTGTTTCGCCATAATTCCGTTTCCAATAATAATCACAGACAACAGTAAATAAGACAGACAGAGACACAGATCGCTTGCTGAGGCAAAGAAGCTAATGCCGGTTTGCACCGGGTGCTCTTTTATCATTTCCTGGTCATGACGTCATCCGCCCATGACGGTCATGTTTCCTATTGGACTAGTTGACATAGATGCTTCAGACGCAGTCACGCTGGAGGCGTTCCCAAAAGCGTAACAGTGACGCATCGCGAGTTCCCTCGATAGGGAACTGGGTTTATTCATAAAAAGGTTTCATAAAGGTTATAAAAACTTCCACTCAAAGATGGCTCCATAGAATAGTATCTAGCGGCGGGACAGAAATTAGGACCAGAGTACAATGCAAACTTATCTACAGAAACAAGAAAACTACATCCGAAAACTAACACTAAAGCTAATGATTAGTATAACTCCTGAAGAATTTATTTTCCCAAATGTCATTGACGAAACTAGCAGTCCACTCATCCCTAACAGCACACTAATTTCATCATACATGAACACATTCAGGTACTCCAAGCTCTTTACTACTTTTCTGTCTCTATGAAGTGCAGACAGAGACCTTTCAGCTCATTCTCCATCCTCCCAGTGAGAAATGAGTGGTTTCGCCTTCACTCCAAACATATCAAAGGAAGAGCTTTCCAAAAGACATACAGCTGTTCTGGCAGTTACAGACAGAGAGAGAAAGAAATGAAATGGCCACCGTGGACACAGACATGAGGCTCACATCACTGTGAGCCTGTTAGATCAGTCTCCGCCACAAGCCCTCTAGAGATTGGGTTATCGAGCACTGTCAGTGCCTAAGTGGATGCTGTGCAGCCCTGGGCTGTAGAAGACTCTTAGCCTGCATGTGTGGCTTTTAAGGCAGCACGAGAACCGGCCGTGCCTCTGCGACTGGGAGATCTGGAATAGCGGGCTTATAGTGAGCAGACATCACTGGTATTGTGCCGAATGGCACGTCGTGAATATCCACAATGCCAATAGAATTATGAGGGCTGTCTCCAATAAGGGCTCTTCACAGCTTGAGAGTGGCATTGGCACCTGTTGTGCTATTCAGGTAAAACTGAACGGTAGGTAACACTTTACAGCTGTACGCAATAAATGCATCCAAAATGATTGCCTGAAAGTGACGGCAATATTAAGAAAGTTCGCAAAAGAGGCGCAGATGGGAGGGTCTTAGGCAACTCTATCCGTGGACCTGATTCATTACAGCATTTAATGCATGTAAAACCCTTTATGAAAGCAAACAGAAAGTAAGTGATTACATTAGGCTGTTGACATGCTGCAGTCACGCACCAAGTAAATGGCACACACAAAACAAGTGTGCTTGCAAAGACTCTGTAGACTTTAGCCCCTCCTCACAATGTTCCAAAATGTACAGATAGGCCGATATTCCAGACATTCGGAAGCAGGCTTTGTTGAGGTTAAGGGCAAACACATGTGGCTCAAACTTTGGATATGTTTCAGTGCAGTCTTTTGATTCCAGCATCTTTATCCCAATCCTGGCAAATAGGAAGGAGTCTGTGTCCAGAAGAAGACAGCCAGGACTCTTTCTGTTTACCCATGACTCTCACAAGAGTCCTTCTGCTACCATCATCATCTCAAACAGCTGGGGCTTCATATAATACACCATAATACTAGTCTGTGTGTGTGCGTCTGTGCTCGCGCATATTTAAAGTAGATTTGAAGGGTAAATTGCTTAATGATTTCTGGGAAAACTATAAATTGGGGTACCAAATAAGCACCATTACTACAATTTGATTACCATGCAATTGAATTAGAGGGTAATCACCATTTCTATATATCATTATATTGAAACGCAATACAGGATTAGTTTATGCTGTTGGCTATTGGGAGAAGATATGACCATCTAAATAAAAAGGTGGAAGTGTAAATCTACAGCTTTCAGCTCATTATAGAGCAAAACATTTTCTGGCTTTTCCTGAAAACTGCGACACAAGTGAGAGGGAGAGGCTGAAAAGCTCAGTTTGAGGGCAGAGCAGTACAGAAACAATGCTTCATCAGACAAATACTCAATCTCTGTGATTGGTGCTCGCACCCTTTTAAGCGCTACCCAGGGTACCCTTTAACATCAGCCTGAAACATTTTTGTACCTCATCTACCACTAAAAGGGTGTAGTTGAAGTAACTGAAGGTGTGCTACAGTGATGACAACTATTATAATAATAAGCAATCAATAAAGCAACTATAATCAATTGCTAACTACAATTAATAATTAACTAATAGAAATGATGATGATTAAAATAAATAAAATTACTTCTACTACTACTACTACTACTACTAATGATAATGATAACAACAGCAATAATAATAATAATAATAATAATAATATAAACAATAATAATCAAGTTATGTCATACACGTTAATATGGGAAAAAATAATCCTGATGTTTATAAAAGGACACTTGAGCCTCACTGATTGTCACAGTCCTTCGTCTGCACCAGTCTGTCTTCGTCATCTGCACTACACTTCCCAGGATCCTTTTGTCTCCACCTGTTCCTCGTTTTTGATCATCTGTTTCACCTGTTTTCACTCCATTATGTTTGATTCATCTGTGTGTTTAGTTCCCTCAGTTTCATTCAGTCTTTGTCGGTCGTTGTCTAATGTGAGCTGTGTTGCACCCGTGTTCCTGTCTTCCTGCCTGTTTATTATATTAAAAGCTATCTTTATGGTTACTCTGGAGTCCTCCGGTTCCTCAGCCAGCACCAGACCGTGACACTGATAGGGCTATAGGGGCAAATAAAAAAGTTTTCGGGAAATCGTGCGATGTTCCGTATATCTAAATGTGTTTAGTGAAAGGTAAAACTTCCGAAATCTCTGTTTAAACAATGCGTCACGTAGACGCGCAAGAGATCACTTCCGGCGTAACGTCTGGAGACGGTTCAGTTCGGTTCAGTTGGACATCTGATTCAGATCAGTTCGACGGCTTTTAACAAGAGGTAAAAACTATATAAATACTGTTCGTTTTCTCAAACAAACCCCTCGTTTCGTGTCTTAGGTCATCAGTGTGTACTTACATTCATGAGTCATTAAATCATGTTTAATTTTGACTTCTCTGTGCATGCTCTTTGAGGTGGACCCCCTAAAACTCCATTATAGGATTGACAGACAACAACGGTTTGACCAAAAAAATGTCATAATTGAAAATGCTGTGGGAACAAAGACACCTACATCTTGGATGCCCTTGAGGTAAGCTAAAACATATCAAAAATTAATTTCAAAGTGAACTATACCTTTAAGACGCTGTGGAGAAATCACACATCATATCGATGTCAAGTGTCTTCACAGGATGTGTGAACGCACGCACAGATTCCAGAAAATCACTGGCAGTGCGAATGAACCAAAACCAAACAAATCCCGGGACAAATGATCAGTGTAATTTCCAGAATCTCTGTGTAAAAGGGGCTAGTGTAGATGTATAGAACTATAAGCAGCTGCACAGCAGTCAGCACCTGCAATGGACCTGCATTAACAGAGTTTGAAAGGACTAAAAGTAACAAGATAAACAGATTCCAATCAATCTTAAAGATACATTGTGGTACTACTACTGTATACATGTTGCCACTCACCACCCATACTGTACTTGCTCACGCAAGAGCAACTTCCCTTTTCTTTTTCTGCAATGCCCCATGGGATACGTCAGCTATCAGAGATTTTTATGTCCTTGACAATCGTCCAGATGTCTTTGTGCTGTGATGATGGAGGATTAAGACTTGAGTCTCTCATGCTGATGGGTATCAGACAGGCCTCTGAAGAGTCTGTGCTGTCAAGTGGTGGCTGAATGAAGAGGTGAGTGCTGGGAGCAGAGAGAGAGAGAGAGAGAGACACGAGGCTCCATTAGTGCAATAGTCTAGCTCGTCATCTCCAAGCTGTCCATATTTTAATACATTTAACATAAATATCCACATATTTACAACAATACATACATGTTTATAAAGTTATATCCAATGATACGAATGTAATAGATGAACCACTTTTTGTTTTGACTGAATACATTGAGTGAACCAATGTTCTTGAAATGCCCTGAATCCCGCCAGCACTCTTCACATGTGCTGGTTTACTTAAGCACATAGGACCAATCAAGCCACTGATTACTCAAATGGGCTAATTAAGGCTCATTAGACTCTAAGTCCTGACACCTGCATGCAGTACACTCTGCATGCGGACAGGGCCACCGCTTCGCTCCCGCAGCACGCGGCTCTGCTAGCTGTCAACACTGGCCCCGACTGTCCCAGTCATCGGCCCGCTTTTGTTCCCTGCCCTTCTCACTCTCCCGTAAGGAGATCTCCAATTATGTGTGCAGACTAGGGACTTATGGAGTGCCCCACTGAAACAGAAAGTGCACTGCTAAACAGGCTTTAGTGGAGACAGATTTCTGATGCTAACAGCAGCATCGGAGACAAAGCTAAAGAATAGGCGTGGGAATTGTGAAGATTTTAAGACCGATTCCATTTATGATTCTTGTAATACTTTTAAAGGATAAATGGATAAATTCAATTAGACTATCAAATTATGAGATAATTTTAGTAATGTTTATATTACTTTTTACATCTTTTTTAGAAGCAACAAATTAAATAGGCTAATCTATATATTAAATGAAAGTTGATGGAGACTAAATAATCCTGCGGCAGCCCTCAATAGTAGTGCTGGAGTCCGCATCAGCCGAAGAATGCATGAGAACCGTTAACAAACCATTTGGTTATGGTATTTGGTCACACTTTATAAGTCTAATTAGTATGTAATTACATACAAAATAATGATTGTTAGATACAATGCAATTATTGTGTTCATGTTCGATTGCAAAAAACTTTCACTGCTATTGAGGTGGGATATGGCTGTGGTTAGGAATAGTTTTTGGTGGTATGGGCTAGGTTTATTTGGGTTAAGGTGTAAGTTGGTTAACTTTATTAGTTAAACTAATACTGAACTGTACTCGTACAGAATGTATTAATCTTTGTTAATGTTAATTTCAACATTTACTAATACATTATCAAAATCAAGAGTTGTATTTGTTAACATTAGTTAATGAACTGTGAACTAACATGGAACAAATGTTAACTAACTTTAACAAAGATGAACAAATACAGTAACAAATGTATTGCTCATGGTTAGTTCATGTTAGTTGGTCTCAACAAATGTACGGAGCCCCTAAAGGGACCTTTGTAAAAATAAAAATATACAAACTTTCTAGTGCGCATGTGATTGTTTCTAGTGAGCATGTGCGGAATGTCTCCATATTTCTATTTTTGCAAAGGTCCCTCCAGGGGGTACATACACATAAACCTTATTGTAAAGTGTTACCGCGTTTTTTTTTTTGTTTGTTTGTTTTTTTAATGTGCTTTTTAATGGAACTTGGTGCACAATGCACATTCCCAAACGTGAATTTATTAGTCTTCTTGGTTCCCGGCTGTACTTAAGAACATCCCTGTCTGTCACATAGATATGTTTAAAGCTCTGCCTGACTAAGTCGTGTTGTACTTCATATCTTAAAGAACCTTGTCTTGGTGTTCAGACGTAATGTTAATTCTGCATTAGACACGTAGCCCAACTGAAAGAAATATTTCACTAAATGTCAACGGACTTTTAATGAGTGTCTGCTAAACTCTGACCTTACAAAACTGGTTGAAACAGTAATGTGAACAAGAAGCATACACATTTCAAGTAGATCTGTTTCAAAAATGTATGGCTCCTAATAAAAAAAATAAAATAAAATAAAAAAAAAAACTCCTAATAAGAGAACTTAAATGGCCTCTTGTCCCTGGAAAATGCAGTCCATTCCAACCTGCGTCCACTGGCATGCACACAAACACAGGCTCGATTTTCGCAAAATATTTTTTCAACAGTGCAAAAACAAATAAAATATGATATCTAAACCTTCAGCAATAAGGACAAACCTCGGAAAATGTTTATGAAAAATAATCACCAGGACAGCACACGCATGTGGTGTTTACACTGACGCCAGTGTCGCAGCTATCCCACATCTCCGACAAACACTGGGGAGGGGGAGGGCGGCAAAACAGGAAATATCTTTTGCATATTATTTTAAGTAACTGTTCAAATTTCATTTCAGAATGGTAATCCACAAAACAAATATGTAGAGGCATATTTTAAAAAGGGAGGCTCTGCTTCAATTTCCTATTGTGGTGCAGAATGTGTGTTTACTCTTTGTGTCTGTTTGAATTGATTTGCACAGCTCGGCAGACAGCGGCTGAATGCTGCGACCAAGAATCCATCATCTCATGTGATCTGATAGTTCTGCAGTATTAGATTGATTTTCCTCTCTCCTCTCATCTTTCCCTGTCTCTCGCTCTCTTTGTCTGCTTTCCTACCATTGGCGACGTTAACAAACATGCCAAGTTACCTGTCTCCCCATCTGCTAAGATAGACACAGAGTCCCTTCTGTCAAGAACAACAGATTAAGATGTGAGAATAAAGGCTAAATCGCTCACGGTTGTGGGTTATTCCTTGATGCCAAACTTTACAGTGCAGATTTTTTTTTTTTTCTCGCAGAACCTAAATGATCATCTTGGATTTATGTATTCATATTCCTGCTGGATTTGGCCTTGAACTGCTGCGAGAATAGGCTTAACTTTACAGAGCCATCTTAAGACTCTCGTCAACTCCTCAGAGCCACCGTGTGATCTCCATCTCTCTCTTTTTCGCTCGAGCGAAGTTTAAAAACACCCGTCACAGATTCAAAGCAGGGACTCAGCAGCAGCCGGGCAGGCGATCACCTCTCCGGCATAACTATAGGGAGAGGAAATGGAAAAGAGGAGATTTTTAAAAGCTCAAAGATCCTCTCATCGCTCTTCTTTAACCGTCAGCGAAGGCAGCAGAGACTGTGCGCAGGTATAAGCCCCACTCCCGCGTACCTGAGACTTCTATTTTAAGCCCTCCCTTCTGTACGGCATGTCAGGCGAGCCCAAAATCCCTGCTAATACTAGTTACCTCTGAAACATAGATCTTACTGTTTGGCTTTTAGCTTTGACAAGTTATTTCCTACTCCCTTTGAAATAAAAAAGTGGAGTGTTCTGACACCGACTTTACGTTTTTGAGCTCATTAAAGCTGGGATCTGCCTCAATGCTACCTGGATTTTTTTACAGGCGCGATAAGCCAAATTAATATGAACTCGTCAGGGCCACTTAAAATGCTTCTTGTTATCCAAAGCCCTGAGCTCCTGCAACTTATCACACAGCCACTGATATCCTTTAAACTAGCAAGGTGCAGTCCTTTAATTAAAACTAGTAACATTCCCTTGGAAGAGGAGGAAAGGAAATGTAGAGGGGTGGACTCCATACTTTATCACAGGCTGGAGTTAAAAGGAAATGATTTCGCGAACTAAAGCAACGGCTAATACCTCTTAAACTGACACGCGGCGAGCTTCTGCGTTCAAACGGGCCGGCAAGGAAACAAAGTCCCTGAGGATGTACATCATACGCTAAGCTGTGAAATACTACCTGTAGTATGTTCTACGGTGCAACCCTTAAAACTGGCACCAAATGAAAATGGATGTGTGCTCTTCCTTTGTGCTATCGAGCCGAGAGATATGTCTTTATAATATCCACCATATTTTACTGTTAATAAAAAGCAAAGCGCCACATTGCCACCGGAACACTTAGCTAACGTAGAGGGGAGAGGCGGCCATGGGAAACAATGTAAATCAATCTGAGTAATATTGCTTTAAACTTAATGCAATATACTCACTGCAAGTATAGCCGTCTTAATGTGCATTTACATACTGGAGATACGGGCGTATACAGCGTATGAGTACATATCCCAAGACATACAGACATCCATAAACACACACAGTTGCAGGGACACACACTCATACGCACTAGAAGTCTATTGAGTATTTTTTTCTTCTTTGCCAAGGCGCTCTGAGGATAATACAATTCTTTCTCTCGCTCTCTCTCTCTCGCTCTCTCTACTTTCTTTACAATACATCATTCAGTTCTGCCTTATGCCTGCATGAAATTCATTTTCTAATGGAAATATTTGTTTTGTAAATCAAATATGTATTATGCACAGAATGCAAAGCACAAATTAAATTATGTTAATGAAATGAAAGAGATATGAAATGCATATTTCATGGACAAAACATAACCCCAGCGAACAGCCATTTCTTGATAAAAATCTTTAAACACAATCTCATTCAGAGAAAGACATATTGCTAAGGCAGATAGCACCTCATTAAAATGGTCTCCTTTAATATCAGTGCTTAGTATATATAGGATTGTAAATAACCACTGGGGACGAGGAACCAATAATGAAATACTGTCTTTAATAGCTTGCCATTGATGTCAGCATAAAAAAGTGCGTAGAGGAATATTGGAAATTGGGTGCGCACACACATAGAGTCAAAAGCTGTAAATGATTGCATATTTAAATAGAGCTGACTAAGGCAAAGATGATATAGATATAAGTAATAGGCAGAATATTATGCTGACCTCACATAATTTAACTAAAAAAAAAAACACTGTTTTAAATTTTATATTGGTTACACTTAATGAATAATAGATTCCTCTGCTGTTGTTGTGCTCTGCCTGATCTTAATATTAATAATAGTATTAAAAAAAAATGCCTGGAAGAAAAGAAATGGGCCTGCTCTGCCCAGCTGACTCACAAATGAACTAAACCGGCTTTTCAGCAGAAATAAACACACACCAAAAGTGAGAGCGAGAGAGATGCCCACAGCTTTGATTTGATGGCGGTGAGACTAGAGGGTGGGGTCCTTGACCTAGCCTATTCTGCTTAACGCTAAATATCTTAATTGCCCCACAATATGCAATTACCAACTGCTCCAAACAAAGCATGGATTAAAACCTAAATAATACCCAGCTGAGGCCTGCTTTATTTTCTCTCAGCCTCTTGTCACATGATTGACAACACATACGTGAGTGCAATAAAAGCATTTGCGTCCAAACTGCAGGTGCACTGGCTTCTGAATTCTGTGGTTATTTCCTTTTAAATTGGAGTACGCTCTTAAGACTGAAATTACCTTTTTACAGTAAAATCCTACAACTTAAAAAATCGATAGACACTCCATAGAGAATGTGAATAACAGTGTTGCCCATACTTACCCTTGCCCTTGATTCAGTACTAAGTCATGTTAATTATTAGTTGTGTTTTTTTTTTTTTTTTCTGTGACAATGCAGAGATTATGCCATCAGGATGGACATATCATAATCTTTTAAATTTTTGCTGAAATATGGGCAGATTTTTTCCACCCCTTAAGCTGTCAAAGCCATCCTAAAGGTTTTATCCACAACAAATAATCTGATTAACAGATTTTAATTGTGTTTTCAATAATTGTTATTCGGCATTTATTTAGCTGGGAGCTGAGAGAGATTGAGCACAAGGAGAAACAGATAAATGGTAGGATGGGAAAAAAAAAAAACAGAGGTGATGGCGGCTGAAGTCAGGCTGATAAAGGATGGAGACCTGTCGGAGGAGGTCACCACACACAATCTCATCACATCAGCCTCACATTACACACTTAATTTCCACCTTACCAGCTTTGTTCCTCTATCTCTTTGTGTTTCTCCAGCCTTCCACACCTGACTGAAAACAGGCCAGTCACCTGCTTGTAGAAAAACAAGTGTTCATGGTACATTTTTTTTTTTGTTACCAATGCTTACTAAACTAAACTAAAACTTATTTTTGATGGAAGAAGTAGCCTTTCAAGTATTTCAATCTGTTATATTCATGACAATGTTTTCTTGATTTTGACTATAAATCAGTGGTTTTCAAAAGGTTTTGCTTCAGGGCCCATACTTTACATTAGACAAGTAATGGCCCAAAAAATGTTGTTAAAATCCAACATGAAACAAATTTGTATTGCCATGTATACAGCATGTGCTTATAAACAGGCTCAAAAACATATTTAAGTATTCACCATTTTACCAAGCAGAAAGTTTGACTGGAAGTTGATAAAGCAATATAATAATCATGCATGATGGTTAATTTCCTAATTCTCACTACATATATCAATACCACAGCAAATATCAAATATGTAATGCATTCATTTTAATTAGCAGATTTTTTTTTTCCATTTTAGCACCAACCGTTACCTTTGAGATTGCTATTTCTTAGAATTTTATGGTTTGCATTTAGCTTTTTTTTACCCCTCCAGCCCGTGACTCGATCAAAACAAGCCTGTTTTTATTTATTTTTTTTATTTTGCATCACAACCAACCAGTTGTAAACCACTAATGTACAACAGCTGACAGAAGACATCTTTATTCCCCGTAGGCTACAGTATCAGCCACAAGATTAAGCCTGATATTTTCAAATGTATTTTATTGTTATTTTCTAGAATACATATTGTACATCACAATATTTGTAGTAGACAGATGTAGCTACCTTACACTATACAATTTAAGAGATTTAGCACCCAAACTCCCAGTTATTCACAGTTAAAAAAGTGTTACAGACACCTACACCATTTCCGTACTCCCGGAGTTTGCAGACAAGAGCCTTTTTGACCAGAATTGACCATCTTTGAAAATCCGTGTGGATTATATTTATGTTTAGGCATTTAAAATGTAGCCTAAATACCTCTAAAGAGTTATGTAACATCCTGTGAGAACCATCAAAAATGTGCTGGCAGTCCTGTGCATTAGGAAAGTGTGTGGGCCAAATGAAATTATGAGTTAGACACATGCATCCTTGTATCATGATAAAACCCCATTTTCTCCAAATGACCATATCTCACCCATGTTACATCCTCCCACCATACAAGCCCACAAGCTGCATGCTTCTACAGCTGACAACTTTTACAACAACCATCATGCTCCATATCCCATCTCTCTCTTTGCATCTTAGGAGTTCCCATAAAAAAATGCAGCAGATTGTGATGATTGGACACACTGTGTGAGGTACAGGAGAGCAGGATAGCACAACATACCAATAATCCTCCTTTACAGTCTAAATATGGCACTTGAAGAGTTAGATGCAAAAGTTGAAATGGGATCACAGAGAGGCAATTAACACCGCTCTTCAAATCTCCTTTAGGCTGTGGAACAGGGGAGAAGAAGAGTATAGGAGAGCAATGCTGAATATGGTGGCAGAAAAAGGTGACCTTGTTAGGTAATTAACATCTCTCTCCAAGTTTAATTAGAAAGGCTACATCAATTCAAAATAAGAATAAAAGGAGCGCAGCAATCACAAACGAAGACAGAGAAACACTAGTGTCTGTATATAAAATGCTCATTTGATTGTATAAAAGCATTAAAAATGCACCTGTTCGTGGATAAATTGATTCACTCACTAGAAATCCTCAGGGGCCGAGTGCTTTTCAAAATAGCATCAAGTGTTAAGATGCTATTTACATGCGTTCATACATAGAATGCAAAGCCGGGGAAAAAAGAAAAAGACAGCAAATTATTTTGCATGTCTCAGTCCTCTTGTTAAGATTCAAAACAATGCTTCAAAACTTTCCTGATTTGGGGCTCTGGGTCTCTGTTGGCCCGTTCTTTCCCTGCCAAAGCCTGCCTTAACCCCCTTTAGTGTTTATCTCCTCCCGCTCACAATAACTTTGAAGGAAGATGTTTTTGTTTAAGTCCCAGAGCCGTTATTGGCATCCGGTCCAAAAATAAAAGCGCATTCTCGTCGGAGGCTGACTGACGGGTGGTTGACAGTCCGTGTAGATGAGCCGTATATTCATCAGATGTTTAATTGAGACAGGGTGCGGAGGTCGCCAAGTTAATGTAGCAGGGACGATGCGGGATTTATAATGATGATTGATGGTGTGATGGCACCGGTCTGACTGTGAGCGCTCTGCGCTGGTGGGTCCGACATTGTGGATGGACCGGAAAGACGTTTCTAACGAGGGCTGGATCCTATCTACTTCCTCCTGCCAGTCAGCTCAACTTGTCTGACATGACAGGTTTGACATCAGGATCGGCACAGAGTCACACAGCCATGCCTGTCGAATCAGCCAGTGCACAACGCAAACTGTGGAAAGTGGATTTTGAGGTTTAACAGGCCTATATGCGTTTGAGGACATCATCCGTTAAATGATAAAATACAGAGCGCTTGAATATATGTTGTATATATGAGCAATGTGACACAAATAGCAGTGCAATATGGCTGTATACTAGCATGGCTGTATATAGCATGATATACGCTATATCAGATGCTGATATAGCGTATATCAGCACGCTATATCAGCATCTGAATATCAGATTCAGATGCTGATATAGCGTGCTGATATACAGCTGATATTACGTATTGTATGGTTACGAGAGTGAAATTGCATTTATAAAACAGTTTGACAGCCCACATGAGTAAATGAGTAAGAAACAACAATGGAGTTTGTTTAAAAACTCTCTTTTTTGCAGAACTACTTTCTTCCACCATGGATTCAAATTTAAAATTGACATTTTGACAATTGAGCCCAAGCCTCTGTTACTAATTCTAAAAAGTCACTTTAGAACTAACAAAGGAACGTTGAGTCGCTTCGTTGATGCTTGTTGTATTATGTACAGTATTAACGGTATTATGAGAGAGATAGACTAAACGAGTCTATTGTCTGCATCTGATATAGAATTCATTCTTTAGGTCAATGTCTGTAATACAAAAAAAAAAAATCAGTTTGAATGTCCACTGAGGAAAGTGATATGTTCGTCTTTGTCTTTCCCATGACAGCACTAAAATAACTTCCTTGTTCTGACTCAATCATAATTTCAGAATAATAGAATAATATTATTGAACAGCAATACTTAAATTAACAACAATAGCCATTATAAAAGACAATAGGAAATAAACACAATTAAACAATTCAGTCAAACTTACAAGCAGCACTCTTTACTCAGGATTTAAGTTAAAAATAGCCTCAATATAAAGTTATGAAACTCGAAAAATCGATTTGCTCTGGAACAAGTAATAGATTAATAAGACCAAAGATCGGCCGTTTGATATACCCCAAATTAATTAGGCTATATCTCATGTTTAACCACTATCTACATAAGAGCCAGCAGCAAATTTCCGAAGGACTGGCCAAGATGACGCTGTTCTCAACAGATAGTAAAATAAGCACTATATATTAGTCACATATTTGAGGTTTAAATAACTACAATCTCGCCTAAAAAAACTCTTAAAACTACATTTCGTAACACAACAACAGTAGTATTTTTTTTTTTTTAATTGAGGATGGTGGATTTAAATATATTAGGTCGCTGCAAGCGTAGTAATACAAATGGTGAAACGGTTAAAGGAGCTGTATTCAAGAAATTTATTTCAATTAATCATAAATTTTCCCTATGTCACTATACATTAAGAAATCATGTTCATTTCAAATACTTATATCACTGACAGCAGTAGTCCAGCCAGGATATTGTCATATAAAAAGTGAAGTTGTAGCCCTAGACTGATGTTGATGTTATCATGTTGTGTTTGTTCTGATGCTCCACCCTCCACCGATCTACCAATCACGGAGGAAGTAGTGTTGTGGCATTCGGGTTGCCAGCTCTTCTCTAGTTACCACACCTGCAGATACAAACATGTCGAAATCGGATAAAAAAAATGTCTAATGTTGCAAAACCAAAAAAAACTAAACAAAAAAAACTTGATATGAATCCGAAATAATTTGTGACAAAGTCCAAAATAAATAATTAATAGAAGAAAAAAAACACTGTCGTCACTTGCCATTGGAAGCTTCTTGTAGCAGCCTACGTTCCTTCTGGATCCTGCAGCCTATCTGGCAACCTCGAGTCAAGGGGGATATACCGCTCTACAGTAATTTGAAAGTGATTGCAGTAACGGTTTGGGCCACAATCTTGCGGCTCATTTAAGGCCCTTGCACACTGAGTCCGAAATTCGCGTCCAAAATTTTCACACGTTAAAAAAAAATAAATACGACCTCAAGTTATATCAATCACGCTTGCACACTGCCCCCTAAACTTTTGTCCATCATAAAGAAAATCGAATCGAGTTCGATCTTCTGCGTTTTCCACATCCGTAGCAACCAGTTTGAATGGTGTTTTGACAATTCAGAGCCACCGAATCACAAACATGGAAAAATGCATACGAAAATATTGGACTTAGTGTACAAAAGGCCTTTAGAGTGCTGTTACTGCGCAAATATCACACGGCTGGAAAAAGCTCTCAGCCAATAAGATTCAAGAACCGGAAAGAACCGTATATATATACAGTACACACTTACATACACTGTAGATGTTACACTGGTACATCTACTGTATATGAAGTAAATCTTTAGCCAAAACTAAGGGTCCCACTAACTGCACCTTTTTTGAGTTTAGTGAAATTCAGAACTAAATTGAGTTTTGCTGACTAATTTTTTTTAAGTTAGTCGGGTAGTTCACTTAACCCCTTATTCATCTTTTAACAAACTTAAACCAGTAGTGGCACAACTTCAACCACTGAAGTTGTGTAATCTCAAAAATACTTTGCAGCCAGTTGCTTTATTTTATTTTAAGTTAACTCAATTTGTATTTTTTTACAGTTTTGGATGGCAGGCATGGTACAAATGTTTAGTGAAGTTTTGTTCCCGCTGCACATCAACAGAAAACAGCACAGACTAAATAGATGCTGCAACACAGTCAAAACGTGAAATTAGAGAAGCACTAAATAAACATCTGTTTAGGGAACTGACTTCACCCCTCCAAAACCATTTCAGCCCGAAACAGAAAATAGCTGTTTCTGCCTAAAATGTTGGGTACCCGAAATTTCAGTGCATCCCTGCAAAAATGTGTGGGGCTTAGAAGTTTGCCCTGGAGCTGTGGCCAGTTTGCACACATACTTTCACATATTCAGCCAAAGTGCTCATGCAAGCAATGGGATTATTTCATGATCCCATTCATTCCTCTTCTCCCTGTAATTCTAATGTTTGCCAATTAAAATGAC
This sequence comes from Pimephales promelas, assembly GCF_016745375.1. The sequence goes on along the minus strand of NW_024121111.1, from coordinate 19,951,194 downwards.
AAAATATCTAAGAACAAACTAAACAAGGGGTCCCCCTGTCACAAGGTCCTTGTACCATATTCCGATCTAGAGCCAGGGCAAACTGAATAACTGGGTAAAAGGGGGGTTGGCATCAGTGCTTTTGAGGCACAGCACAGGCACATTTGATGTTGAACACTCAAACATCATCAGTTCTGAGTTTTGGGGTGCATTTTTGTCTCAAAATACTATATGACGGAGTACGACTATAGGCGGAGTTAATGTCTGTGGTGTTAAAATTCCCCTGTTGATGATATTTATATATGTGCAAAGCTTGGTGACCGTAGCTGAAAAGAGTGCAACTGAGTTCGCTGGACATGCCCATTTTCTAGATGGCGCTATAGAGCCCCATCTACACGTTATGGTTAGGGTCACTGCACTGTCTATTATTGGTCCGAACCAATAAACGCAAATGGTCCGTGAAGCATTCTGTAAATGAGTAGTGTATTTTCGTTCCACTTCCTTCGAGTCGAGTCGATAAATTGTTTGCTCATCGCTCAGACGCACATAGCAGGTTGTGATATTTGTCTCCGTCTCCTTCCCACAGAATTTGCGCACTTTCACGTATAACGTGTGGAAAATTAACTGGTGGCACATGTATGTAAATGTATGTATGGATGTAAAATTCGCAGTGGAAGTCGCACACACCCAAATTTTGTTTGCAGTCTGGAGTCCTGCAGGAGTAACTGTCTCTACTCACGCATGTAAATGGGTTATTCAGAATGTTTCAGAAACCCAAATATTGACCTTAACCTGACCATAAGCTGAATATTGACAGCTTGTAAACATAGTCATTGTTCCTTTTGATGTGGATATGCCGATACACATTTACATGACCAAATATTCGGGTTAGAAAAGGGGTAACCCAGGGATCATATTTGGGTTATTAAAAACCAGAATGTGAGCATATTCGGATTTTGCTGGTGTTTACATGGCCGTGCACGACCGAGTTATTGCTAATATTACGGTTTTGAACGGGTTATTGGTTCCTTGTAAATGGTGTCAATGCCCCTACCAAAATTTGTGAATATATATTAAAAACATTTGGAAATGTTAGGGGGAACTACGGAAGTGACAACACTTTGTGAGTTTTAATGCATTTAAAAGAGACCAAATATGCATTTTCGAACTAGGTGGAGCTGTCGAGCCGATGAGGCATGTCTCTCGAGAATTGCAGTATCAAATCAAAAGATGTCCTGAGACAAATTTATCTGTTAACTTTCATGAGTTTTTTTTAGCCATGGAAAGATCATCAAAACAGTGTGGGAAATTGTAAAAATCACACATTCCATCCAAGATGGCTGACTTCCTGTTGGGTGAACTTTGTCCTGTATGACATCATCAATGACCATACCAAATTTCGTGCACATCGCAATAACTTTACCCTTACCATCATTTGCCTTGATTTGGGTGCGCTATACAGCCCTTTGACCATAGCACTGCATAACTTTAATATTTTTTTGCAGGTCTGATGTGTCTGCAAAGTTTCATGAAAAGTTTCAAAAACAGGTGAGTTCTCTAAAAGAGTGAAAAATAGTCAAAAATAACAGTGAAAAAAAAAAAAAAACATGGCAAAAACAATAGGGCCTCTACCTCTACAGCCTGCACCTTTGGTGCTCGAGCCCTAAAAATGCAAACTTTCACGATAACAAGTTTTTATTTATTTTTTTATTTTTATTTTTTTTAATTGGGACAGAAATTTACAAATCTAAAATGATAAGACTGTGAACAGCACAATCATGGCGAAAAACAGATCGGTCATGTCGGCACTTGTCCCTCATAAAGTAAGCCGTGCAGCAGGAACATTGATGTGGAGGGGCTTGTAATTGCCTCCAAGTGATGCCTAATAACGTGACAGTAACCTCAGGAACTCTCAAGAGGGCTTTTTTTTTTCAAAAAAAGAGTGGAAAAGAACACAAAAAATGGGAAAAATGAGAGAGGAGAGGGGGAAAAACAGACTGTCATTGAAAAGACGAGAGAAGAACAAAACCACTCCACCTTGCAGGAGTTTGGGGTCCGATTGGCGGCGCTTCATCCAGCAGCAATTATATCGACTAATTAGAATTGGACCATTTCTTGTTTGAAGTATAAAGAAATGACAAAGGAGGGCATGTGAAAAGCTATAATTCAGAACGAAACAGCATTAAAAATCCAGCCTAATCCCGCGCTAGCATGTGCCTCTACGATAACATAGAGTGCAGACTATGTCCTCGATTCTTTCTTTCTCACTCCCCACTTTTTTTTCCCCTTTTTCGCCTTTTTTATTTTATACCATCTGGCCCTCTCATCTCTGACATAAAAAAAGAAAACTAATTCATGTTCGGAGTCATCCACATGATGAATAGTGTAGGTCCAGGTGCTATGAGTGTAAAAAAGGAAAGTGGAGGGAAAGAGAGGGGGGGTAGAGGAGGAGGAGAGAATTATATATGTATATCATCTCCCATTGTACACAAGGGTGATTTTAAACTGCATTCATGATTAAAGAGAGGGCTTACGCTACAGTATATTCCTCAACGCAAAGTGATCGTAATTAGATGTTTAATCTGTAATCCAAAATAGCCTGTGATGCCAAAGACAAAAAAAAAAATGGTGGAAGATGAAGGGATGGGTGAGAGATGATAGAGGGAGACAGAAAAAAAGTGCCCATTTTTTCGATCATATGAAGGTCACAATACGATGTGATTGTTTGCCTCAGTGGAGGTGAATTATGTCACCCAGACAAGCTTTTAACCCATGTTACCTTCATTCTCTTTCTCTCTCTCTCTCTCTCTCTCTCTCTCTCTCTCTCTCTCTCTCTCTCTCGCTCTATCCCTCTCTCTTCTTTAAACAGTTTTCTATTGAAGAGGATTCAATCACCATAATGAATCTGAGGCCAGGCAGCAATCTTCTCCACAGAAAGAAATTCTAAAAGGTTATAGAATTTGTAAAATGAACACCGCAGAGGAAGTAAATGGCAGTGTGTGCTTGTGTGTGTGTATGCATGTATATATATATATATATATATATATATATATATATATGAATGTGCGGGGTGAGGGAATCAATTATTGCAGGACACAAGGCAGTCATAATATTTAGCTGCCCTCATTCACTCTGGTCAGGTAGGCTCAAACACTGCCGCTTGTACAGGAGGTGAGGTTTATTTTTAGGAAGAGTGTGTGTGTGTGTGTATGCCACGCCCGGCAGGCAGAAGGAGGCTGGCACTGAAGCGTATGAGGGAGGCGCCCCTGACTGAGTCTCATAATCATATGCTAGATTAGGTTAAGTGGTGCACAAACCCGTCAGTAATTCAGCCCACTGTCTCCCAGGGAAACTGATTCACTCCTCCCCCTCCTCCATCATCCGAACGCCACGAGACACACACACACACATGGTAAACGCTTAGCCGGAACGGGTATCTATAGGGCATGAACGATCTCCCATATGTAATCAATGCGCCCGTCGGTCTTCCGTCTGAGCTCCGTCATGTATGAAATGACTCCATCTTGGAATATTTCGAAGGCCGTGTTGGATTGATTGATTCGTGTTATTCTGAGTGGAGTGTTCGCTTACTCCATCTCCACCCAAAAGCCTTTGGCACCTAATGTTCCGTCACCGCCGACGATCCACCGACGGGCCCGTCGTTAACGTCCACGACGAATGACGAGGGAACGGCACAGCATCGGATAGTAGCCCGGCGACAGGAGGGGTTAGAGGAGGAAGACACCTATCCTCCATGTTCCTACATAATGAACTCTTAAAGAAGGTTGCCGGCTGTGTGGAGAGCCGCAGGAGCCTGGAGCTCATCAGTGTCAGTCCTGAAAAGGTTCCAGAATGAATGAGTGCAAGGAATCAAAGGGAGATTACACGTCTGACCATGTATCATCCTCGATATATTGAACGGCGCCATTGTGTAGATAGAGCGCTTATAAAAAGTGGTATTGTGCTGGCCTGAAAGACTGTGTGGGCTCTCTGCATGACTAATCTGTCTCCTCCCATTATTTTATTCAATCTTCGCTGACTTTATGCCTTTGACATTTTTGCTACACTCAGTAAGTTTGAGTTGAATGGACAATTTTAAAGATTTTTTTTAAAGGCATTTGCCAAGGCGGCCCGTGCGCACAGGGAACAAAAAAAGAGGCTATCTCTTTGTTTCAATGCATAATTTATTACTAAAAATGGTCTTTTGACTAATTCCAGCGGGTAGGGTGAGAGTCAGAACATGTTCTTTTCCACTCAAAGCTGAAAGGCGCATTGGATTTTTCAAGTGAAAACATTTGATATTGCCTCGCTAAGAGATGTCTCTCTCTCTTAGCTCCTCCGTTTAACTCTTTCACATATGTGCAAACAAAAACACACAAGTCTAAATGAATAGCGGTTCGTGGTCTGATATAGATGCAATGCTATTTATATTCCTAACCAAACTGCTAAGAAAACAATTCAGAGTCAATGAGCTGTTTTTGCATTCATAAGCATAACTGATGTGCTCTGAGAGATTTATACAAAATCGCACAAAACACACACACTCACGCACCTAAGGGCTGTGAAAAAGAAAAAAAGGAAAGCAATTCGACTTGTACTATACTGCCAAAAGAATACAGACACACAAGCACGTGCGATTTAAAGACAACCTCAAAAGTGATTTGTACGTACACACGTGTGTGACAGCCACAGCAACAGGCTGATAAAACAGAATAGGACGGTCACTGGCATTAAGAGATTAGCTTAAGTCCAAAAGCAATCATCATCTAAATATTTGATTATTAATCTGTCCTGTTAAATTGATTATGGTAATGCTAAAGACAGGTGGCATCGGGAAAAGCACCTGGCTACATATGGTGGCCGCACACACACACACACAATCCTGCTACAGTACATTCTGACACAGCCGTCATTACACCACATCAAATGTGTGGACTCATCTCTCTTTCTCACACAGGTGAGAGCTCCCTTCAGGCCGCAGGGCATGGTGTACTTGCAGCCGTGAAATCAGGTTACAGAGAGTGAATGAGCTGAGTGTGGCTGTCAAACACAGCAAAAACACACCAAGAGACGAGTGTGACTTACAGAGGAAACATTTATGAATGGGATGGTAATAATGTGGAGGAAGTAATAACATAACACAAACGGTGTCCTAAACAAACATCAAAGCACAGTAAATGTGTCACTGAAGGGAAAACGAATGGCATCAACCTTCACTTAGATATAATGGCTTTTGGATGTGGCTTCAATGAGTTACAGAGATTAGGGGCAAAAATGTTAGAAAGATTATATCGTAAAGATGCATATTTGGTCGATTTTTGTTTTTGTCGCGCTGGCCGATATAACAGTTGTCTCGGTCATGTACTGACACCTAATGTTGTGAATATAGCATCATGCTTCCAATGACAATATAGAAATGCTCTTTTTGCAGTGAGCCATAATTAATTTATTCAGTCATTAAAACTGTCCACAAACAAGGGTTATGACAGAGATAAACCAAGCTGTATTTAGCTGTGATTTCAACCTGTCAGCACCCATGAGGTGACCCACTCCTTGTTTTTGTGAATCTATGGATTTGACATCATCTCATGTGAATGTAATTCACTTGAATTTTTTCTTTGTGTAATAAAGAGTGCACCTTGAAATCAAATGTGTGACACTGTTAACTGCCACTAGGTAATACAAATGTGACCGTGTAAAAGATAAAAATATAAACAGCTCCTTCAGATTTTTGAGCAAAGTGGATTTTTAATGACACCTCTAAAAAGGAGACAATTATACATTTTAAAATGTAATACATAATTATGTCTTTAATAAATGTACATTTCTTGCTGTGGAAGAACATTCACATGTCTAAATTTGGCCCATCCATTTGAGTCACACCTCCTGTAGAACATTTGCTTTATATAGAAAATCATCTACCCACCCTCATGTCACTCAAAATGTAAAAGCTCCTCTTCATCTTACATCAAAAATCCATAGTATCACAATAAACAAACAAATACATTTAAACCTTAAAGACTGAAATAATTATAATAACCTATACATTTTTATACACATATGAATATATGATTGTTCTACTGGGAAAAAAAAAAAAAGAAATGTTTGTTTTCTATAACAATATATTTGCAATTTTCTCTGCCCTGTATCTAAACCTCACTGTCATGTCTATAATTCCATATTTTCACTCTGCAAATGAAGATACTGTTGGCCAATCCATCCCCATGCACATGTGGTCTCTGTGTGTGTGTGAGAGAGAGAGAGCAGCAGGTGGAGTCCTGAGTTGATGAGCTTGTCATAGCTGATTATGTCACTGAGGCAAGCCTTCAAAACTGACGGCAGAGCTACAAGAGCTCTTACACGTTTGTCAACACACAGTGGAGACGGGCTGTTTTAACAATCTCTCAAACACAGGGGCTCATGGGGAAAGCTATATCTTCCCTGCGAGGCAGTACAGGGCAGTTAGAGTGGTACAGTGCTGCAGGATTTCAGGAATGAGTGGAGTCTGTTTAAAGGCACGGGCGAGCGCTCTTAGACATGAGCACAGAGGAGTAGCTAATCGCCCTGTGATCTTTTAAACACGCTATGCTATGTTCAACGGCAGCTTGAGAACTCATTTAAGGCCTCAGAGGAGAGCAGGAGGGGCGAATGTGTTGAAATTACCCGCCGCTAAACTGCTAAAGTCAGGCTAAAGCGCTGATTTATTCAACAGAGACAAAAGACCAAGGGAGGGTTTTAAGAGATTCATATCACTGCCAGAGTCTCCTCCAAGGAGCTTTGTGTGGAAGTGTGTGTGTGTGGTTTGACTGGTCTTTTTTTACAAAACTGAAAGCATGCAAGCTAAACTGTATTTAATGTGCACAAGTGGAAGTGTGTGCATGTGTGTACAGTATGTGTGCACTTCTGACTGTCAACTCTCAAAGCAAACCAAATGACCAACAGGAACTAGTCAATTAGCAGATGCTTGTATCGAGAGCGATGTGCAATGTGCATATTCATTGTTAACCTCATCAACAAAATTACTGTTAATGTTTGGTGGCAAAAAATGGGCTATGCTCATTTAATGAGAAAATTATAAATTCTTTTTTTTTTAGAAACTGTTTTTAGAAGACAAGAAAGAACATAATTAAAAAGTTATACACATACACACACACACACACACACACAAACAAATAATAGTAAAAATATTATAAATATTGAAATGAATGTTATGACATCATAAAATTTAGAACATTTTCACCAGAAGACAAAAACTAGGAACACATATGAAACCTTTTTACGGACTGTGATGACACCTTTCCACAGATGTTAGATATATATTATTAATGCACATTTATATTGTAATACTTTGTGTTATATTACCTTGGAAGTTTATGACAAAAAAATGTTAATTAGTGAACTAGTAATTAGTAAATTAGTAAAATGAGTAAACTAATTAACACTGTTGCAAGTGTATTTCTAATACAACGATTGAGGGAGTGAAGACAAATTTGATACTTTTCTCTCTTCTCTCTATATTTCCCCCCTCTTCTGGAAAGTCATGTAAAAGCTATCACAGATTTTTTTTTTTTTTTTTTGCTTTTAGAGCAAATGCAACTATAAAAAATATATTTGCTGTCGTCTTCCAATCACCGCTGAGAACCTCGGAAATGTGAAAAGAGTCCATTACAGGATCAGTCTACATGTAACAGTGATATGCCTTCTCAAGGGCATGATAGTGATAGTCCAGTGGTGTTTGGATATACAACCTTTACTGGCCTATATTATTTAATCACTAGGCTAAAGACACCTTTCAGGCCTCACTAGAGTTGCTCTCTAAACACTCTTTTGAAAATGTCCTAGTACCACCTTCTCTCCACCAACCCACTCCCCGTCAACCCCCCCATCATCCCCACCCCCCCACACCCCTCCCCCTTTCAGTGAATGCACATGCTCTCCCCATGCCTCTCCCAAACATTTGGGTTATTACTATTATCATTATTATTTTGGAAAAGCAGAGCTGTGAGCGTATTGCGTCAGGGCCCCGTAAACAAATCTATTATTGGTGATGAATTGTATAATAACACGGGCATAATGTGTTTTTCTCACACTGGAGTGTTTTGAGGTGCTGAACTGGAAAAAGTCCCCCGTCTGTAAAATTTGAATAAACGCACAGAAGACAGGAGACTATCATCAGCCTTTCTATGCCATTGACTTGTGTGAATTTGCTTTGGTTAACAGAAGTTCTGAGCACTTGCATATCATATATATATATATATATATTAGGGGTGGTTAATCTGTCTGATTTCCCGATTCGATTCGATTACGATTATTGAAGTCCCGATTCGATTACAGTCGATTTTCGATTATTAACGATTCTCGATTACCGATTATTGATTTTCCATTTCACAACAGTAAACGAAAATACACTAGATCAACATATGATTATATTAGCAGCAGCAACATTTTGGTATTAATTGCACTTTTTATTTGTTTGATATTCATTGAAAATATAATGATGGTTAGTGAGGACATGCAAACATGCTTGTTGTCTACTACTTAGGTAACTCATTATCTTTACATTTATTAACTTTAATTTTTTAATCTGAAATAGAAAGCTTTTGTAACATTAAACAATACCGTTCAAATGTTTGGAGTCGGTAAGAATTTTTATTTAATTTTTTGGGCAAAAGAAAAAAGAAATCTATACTTTTATTCATCAAGGATAAATTAAGTTGATCAAAAGTTAAAGTACAAGACATTTATAATGTTACAAATCGATTATCTGAATCTTTTGTGTGTGACTATAAATAATTTGCTTTAAAAGTACAAATTAATGACCCATAAAGAACTAGGAGCTAGGAGCATACTTGTAAATAAATAATATAACGACTGGTGCAGGCGAGTGTTTTTCCTGCTCTGGCTGGAAAGGTGTCATATGGCTTATCATATTTGTCGTGTTTCCGTCGTTGGTTTTATTCCACAAAGCGTACAACTAGTGCGGCTCTTGTCCAGCTCCTTTCCCCCTTCAACTTCAGAAGCCAAAATATTTCCACACGTCAGCTTTTAACCTAACAAGGAAAGTGTTTGGATCTCGCGTGCCATCTCATCTCTGTTATGTGCACGCCACAGACGGTCCCACCACTGCACTTCCGCGCTTCAGAGTTCCGTCTTTCGCGTTCCGTCAATATTACGTTATTATAAATACATATCAAAAAAAAAAATATTTGAAATCGATTTTTTGACATTTGTGAATCGATTCAGGATCGTCCACGTCCGCATCGCGATGCATCGAGAATCGATTTTTTTCCCCACCCCTAATATATATATATATATATATATATATATGTGTGTGTGTGTGTGTGTGTGTGTGTGTGTGTGTGTGTGTGTGTGTGTACATATATTGTAAAAAGGATTGGGGGGGGGGGGTGGCTACAGTAGAATTCAAAGGTTTGGGGTTGGTAAAGGTTTTTTGTTGTTGTTTTAAAAGATATCTCATATGCTTCAGTGTCACATGATCCATCAGAAATCATTCTAATATGCTCATTTGCTGCTGAGGAAATATTTACTACTACTATTATCATCAATGTTGAAAACATGTGCTGCTTGATATTTTTTGTGGGAACTGATATTTTTGTTTAGGATTCTTTGATGAACAAGTAAAAAAAAACATTTATTTGAAATAAAATTTTGTAACATTATAAAAGTCTTTACTGTCACTTGATCATAGTGATCATTATAAAAGTCTTTACTGTCACTGATCAATTGAATGTACCCTTGCTGAATAGTAGTATTCCTTTCTATACATTCTATAGAGTGGTGCCTGTAGGCCAAAACAAGGAAACGAGTTAGCATTTTAACGCTTCCGGTTCCATCGTCCTGAAGTCAATGAGTTTTTTGAATGGGATTTTGGTTGAATGGCTGAAATAAGGTCTGTGGTGAAGACAAGCTCAAGACACTTTCACGTTTTATATACAGCATAAAATACATCAGTATTACCCCACACATGATTTTTTTTTTAACCCATGTGTCTTGAAAAATGCGGTTGCTAACAAGTGGCTAAATGCATTCCCATCTCCCAGGCAGGCGCAGGCTTATTGAGGCTTACTCAAGTTCAAGAACAATGGGTAAACATTTATTAACAACAAACAAACACAAACTACAAACAAAACTCCCTCGTAGGGGAAAACAAGAACTATGACAGGTAAGATCTGGAAACACTCGGATTCCAGGTTGAGGGCCAGGGTTGTGCAGGTTAAGAAGGCGGCCAGGGCGAAGCACTTGTTCAGGGTGGAGCAAGCCGTGTAGGCGGCCAGGGCAGAGCAGGCAGTTCAAATGAACAGGGTGGAACAGGCAGTTCTGGTGGCCAGGGTGGACCAGACAGTTCAGGCATAGACACCGGCTCAGGAACAGAATGCAGCTCAGGAACAGACACCAAATCAGGAACAGACACTGGCTCAGGAACAAATACTGGCATGGTCATCTTGTCTGGGGACGTTGAGCACAAGGAATTAACATGACAGGGCGAGATGGTTGGGCATTGCCGGTAGGGCGAGGCGATTGTGCGCGGCTACAGGCCTCCCTGGTGGCTTTGGGGGCTCGGCTGCAGGTTTCACTGGAAGCATCAGTGGTTTGGCTGCAGGCTTCACTGGAGACTTCAGAGATTCGGCTGCAGGCTTTACTAGGGGCTTCAGGCATTCGGCTGCAGGATTCGGAACCACCTCCGGACCCTGTAGTTGGCTGGAAGTTTTCCTCCTCCGTCAACGTGAGCGAGTCTTTGCTACGAGATCCTCGGCCACCTCTGAGAGCACTGCAGGGAGAGAGGACAGCTCTTGGGATCACTGGTTTGGGAACACCGAAGTTGGGTCCTTCTGGACCACCGGCCTAAGGGAAGCGACAGGAGCCCTCCTCCTCCTGCGCTGGTGAGGCAGTGTGAGAGTAACTCCTTCAGCCTCCACTGAATTGTAGGCTGATGGGTTGCACCCTTTCTTCCTCCTCCCTCTCCCCGAAGGGGTCATCGGAGGACTGGGGACATGGCAGTTTGGGAGGTCAGTGGGCCAAGAGGTGGAAGAGCACCCTCCCAGTCTGCATAGGCCCCAGGATTGTAAACGTACCCCACAAACCGTCAGAAAGATAATATCCCCAGAATTCCCATCTCCCAGGCAGGCAACAGGCTTTTTTGAGGCTGATGTTAAATCTGTCCTTGAGCACTGTGTCGCCGATGTTGAGAACTTCTATGAAATACAGCAACTGATAGGCAAGCTCCTTCACACTGCTCTCCGCTTGCCGAAGCGAAATGATCTTGTCCAGTTTCTCCACCATCGAATAAGCGGAGGGGAAGGGAGATGGGAAAAGTAAGATCCCCAATTGAGTCCTCAGTTGGCTGGTTTGTTCTGTCACAGAATGGGTAGATTAAGGTGCAAGGACTAAAGTGCAAGAACAATGGGTAAACATTTATTAACAACAACAAAAAAAACACAAACTACAAACAAAACTCAATCGTGGGGGGGGGGGAAACAAGAACTATAACAGGTAAGATCTAGAAACACCAGGAACATGGAAAGGTGGACAACAAACCAGCACAGGACTGCAAACACAGGGATACTAAATTGAGGAACAAACATAATAGGGTAACGAGGCAGGCAGGTGGGGGAAATTAAACAATAAGGAGATAACAAGATGGGCGGGGTTTAGACTATTGACAAGAGAGCGCATGGCACAAGGAAATAACATGACAGCCATGTGCTCACAACAGACCAGACTAAACACAATCACATGGCACACCGGGAGTGTCACAGCTTTGTCACTAAACCAAGAGAAAACCCAGACAAGGGTGACAGAACTGTGACAATGGGCAGATCTCATTATAAATCACCCTGAGCCTCTTGTTGCATTTCTTTAAGTACTCAGACTGAGACCAAAACTTCTTTCACATGGAAATATTTGCTAACATTGAGAATTTCCATTGATAGTTTACACCTTTTGAGGGCAGGATACCATTTGCCTGAGGCACCCACCCTCCTCTGCAAGCAAGAAATCTCTAAACTCTGAAAAATGTTAGAACCTTTTACTTTACTTCTTTGGGGATGAGACCTTTGTACCAGTCGTACTGAGACATTCCAATTGATACCAAACATGTATAGTGTTGTATGATAATTGTTCACATTAAACAATATAGATTTCTGGGTGAATTGCAGGTGATCTCAGCATGAGAAAGAGAAGGAATGGGGGGGTGAAGGGAAAGATATTAGATTAGGACGATGGCTTGCTTCTTGAACGGAGATACTAATTTCACAAGAGAGAGTTCAAATGTTAATTTCCAAAAAGGTCATTTGTCTTCTCAGGGAGTGGTTGTTCCTCAACTGCCCAGCATACCTAATTCTTGAGTCTTACACAGCTGACCCAATGAGCACACTGTACAAGTATGATTATGGTGTGTTCCATTAATTGTGGACTTAAACATTTTATTGTAACCAAGAATTATATACCACAGACTAAATATACTTAAGTAATAAAAGCACCTTAGTGCTTCTCTAGTTGAATGGTTACACATCTGACTGATGTAGCTGACTGTAATTGAACTCTACGAGTTGAAATGAAACTTAAAATAATACAGTGTTAAATCGGAGGCCAAGCGCCAGATAGCCCATGTGTTCTGACAAATGAGACATGACATCATTTACTCATCCTCCTGTTATCCTAAACCCATATGATTTTCTGTTCCGTGAAAATTACATTTCTTAGTGAAGAACGTCTCGGGTTATGACTATAACCCTTGTTCCCTGAGAAGGGAACGAGACACTGCGTCGATAAAATCGACTCTTTGGGGACGCTCCCTAAGCGTGCGCCTCTGAAGTATGAATGAAACTAATCCAATCCTGATTGGTGTTGCGTCGTGACGTAACATGTGACGGCATACCCGGAAGTATAAAAGTGACGCTGTCACAACACACACTAGCCTCGCGATGAAGCAAGACGCTCAAGGGTCTGAAAAGGGGGCGTGGCAACACGACGCAGTGTCTCGTTCCCTTCTCAGGGAACAAGGGTTATAGTCATAACCCGAGACGTTCCCTATCGAGGGAACTCAACACTGCGTCGATAAAATCGACTCTTTGGGGAACGAGTACCCACTAGGCCACGCACCGAACAGACCCGCCCCAGAGTGAAACTGATTAGGCACTCAGCAAGGGCCGAGTACGTGTGCACCGGGCGTACTGGGAAGGCTGAGACTGTAAAACCTGATGAAAGTATGCGGGGTAGCCCAGCCGGCTGCCTCACAAATCTCCTGCAGAGGTACTCCCGACAGAAGGGCCCTAGAGGAAGCCATGCCTCTAGTCGAGTGAGCCCTTAAGGCCAAAGGTGAAGGAACCCCACGCACCTTGTAAGCCTCAGTAATAGCCTGGACAATCCAGTTACTTATAGTTTGTTTGGTCGCCGGGAGCCCCCTCTTAGGTGACCCAAAGCATACTAACAACTGGTCAGATCTTCTCCAAAAAGCAGACTTTTCCAAGTATACACTCAAAGCTCTGACGGGGCAGAGCAAGTGAAGCCTCTCTTCTCCCGCCGACACATGAGGTGGAGGATGGAATGCCTGAAGGACTACAGAGCGAGCCGTACTCGAAGGAACTTTAGGCACGTAGCCCGGACTCGGGTGCAAAAAGGCCTTTACTTTGCCAGGGGCAAACTCCAAGCAAGCTGGCGTTACCGCCAGGGCCTGGAGATCTCCCACCCTCTTAAGAGAGGTAATCGCTAAGAGAAAGACCATTTTCAGCGTTAAGTCCTTAGGCGAAGCCGACTCTAAAGGTTCGAAGGGAGCGAGGGACAACCCTTCCAGAACTATTGCCAGATCCCAGGCAGGCACCCTGGACCTGATCGCCGGCCTCATCCTCCAAGCACCACGGAGAAACCTAATGACCAATTGGTGCCTCCCCAGAGGTCCACCATCTACTGGCGCGTGGAAAGCCGAAACGGCAGCCACGTACACCTTAAGAGTGGACGGGGAGAGACCCGCAGAGAAACGATCCTGAAGGAATTCCAGAACTGAAGCCACTGGGCAGTTTACTGGATCCAACCTTCGTTCTCCACACCAAGTGTGAAACACCTTCCACTTGAGGCCATATAATCTCCTGGTAGATGGGGCCCTAAAGCTAAGTATGGTTTCAACCACCTCAGCTGATAAGCCAGCATTTAGGTACTGAACCCCCTCAGAGGCCAGACCCACAGCTTCCACAACTCTGGGCGAGGGTGGAAGATTGTGCCCTCCGCCTGAGACAATAGATCCCTCCTCAGAGGAATCGGCCATGGCGGAGCTATGAGGAGTGATATTATATCCGAGAACCATACTCGTGTCGGCCATCTCGGGGCAACCAGAAGTAGACTGATGCCCTCTTGACGGACCCTCTCCAGGACCCCTGGGAGCAGAGCGATCGGGGGAAAGCATACAGGCGAAGCCTCGGCCAAGCCTGTACCATGGCATCCAACCCAGCGGGGCTGGATGTGAGAGGGAGAACCAAAGTGGACAGTGGGACGTCTCTCGAGACGCAACAGATCCACTTCCATCGGTCCGAACCTCTCCCATATTGACTTCACCACATCCGGATGAAGTCTCCATTCCCCGGGCCTCAGCCCCTGCCTCGACAGGATGTCTGCTCCCCGATTCTGAACCCCTGGATATACATTGCCCTTATTGACAATATCTTTCCCTGGGACCAAAGGATAATCTGATGCGCCAGTTTGCACAGAGGGCGCGATCTGAGTCCCCCCTGTCGGTTCAGATAGGCCACCACTGACGTATTGTCCGTCCGTATAAGGACGTGGCGACCCTCGATGACTGGGAGGAAGCTCCTCAAAGCCTTGAATACCGCCATCATCTCCAGGCAATTTATATGCCAAGTGCGATGATGGTCCTGCCACAGACCCCTGGTAAAGCGGCCGTCCATGACCGCGCCCCAGCCCGTAAGGGAGGCGTCTGTCGAAACGGTTTCCCGGCGACATGACACCCCCAACACTGGCCCTTGGGATAGGAACCAAGGCTTCTTCCATATTTGCAGAGACTGAAGGCACTTGCGCGTTACTCTGATCATACGGAACGGATTTCCTTTGGGTGAGAACCCCTTGGTCTTCAACCACCACTGGAGGGGCCTCATGTGAAGGAGGCCCAGAGGAATAATGTTGGATGCCGCTGCCATGAGGCCCAGCATCCTTTGAAAGTGTTTCACTATGACGGCCTGACCTAGCCACACCCTGGACACCATCACCAGAATTGACTCGATACGTGCGGGAGACATACGTGCCTGCATTGTAATCGAGTTCCACACGACTCCCAAAAAGGTCGTGCCCTGGGACGGTTCTAGCACACTCTTCTTCAAATTGAGTCTTAACCCCAATTTTTGAATATGGCCAAGAACGACATCTCGATGCCGAACTGCCATCTCCCGAGACTGGGCCAAAATAAGCCAGTCGTCGAGATAATTCAATACGCGAATCCCCTGAAGTCTCAGTGGAGCAAGGGCCACGTCCATACACTTGGTAAATGTGCGGGGAGAGAGTGCTAGGCCGAACGGAAGAACCCGATATTGGTATGCTTCGCCCCCGAAAGCGAACCTCAGGTACCTCCTGTGACAAGGAAGGATGGAGATGTGAAAATAGGCGTCTTTCAGATCTATCGTGACAAACCAGTCCTCGGATCTGATTTGACTCACGATTGTTGGAATGGTCAACATTCTGAATTTGAACCTTCTCAGAGACCGGTTCAACACCCTGAGATCCAAAATTGGCCTTAACCCCCCATCCTTCTTTGGAACTATAAAGTACCGGCTGTAAAACCCGGACTCCCTGTCTACCGGAAGAACACGTTCTATGGCTCCTTTCGACAGCAGAGTCTGTACTTCTTGTTCCAACACCTGAGCCTGCTCTGGGACCACCGCAGTGAGCACCACCCCAGAGAACTTGGGGGGGCGGTGCGCGAACTGCAGTCTGTACCCAACTCGTATTATCTGCAGGACCCATGGAGATATGTTGGGAAGATGATACCATCCCTCTACAAAATCTGCTAAGGGTACCAGCCTCTCGAGGCTGGCCTCTGGTGTCTTTTCGCTGGAAATTGATGCGGCCCGAAGCGCTGTTAACGGCGGACCTGCATCTTTTCCTAGAGGGCCCCGTTGTGAGAACAACCTCGGTTGTCTCACTGCGGAGGGGGCAGCCCTCTGAAGTCCTGCCTTGGCTAGGACCTCTTTTCCGAAGTCCTCTTAGCCTGAATGACGTCCCTCAGGTCGCCCTCTGGCTGGAGGACTTCGGTTTTTGGGAGCGTTTCCTCTGTTGCCAAGACCCCGGAGGGGGGGCTCTAGAGGAAACGCTCTCCTTCTGCTCTGCCCTGTGGGAGGAGCTGGCTGATGGCTGGGGCTGATTGCTTTGCCCCCCCCTACTAGATTTGGCCTTCGCTTTCCGGGGGAGGTACTGCTGGAACGCCGCAGATTGTTTTCTCGACTCCTGAAACCTGTCGAAAACCGAATTAACGGCGTCGCCGAACAGGCCAGAAGCCGAAAGCGGCGCATCCAGCAGGAAGGACCTATCCTTTTCTTTAATACCGGATAAGTTCAGCCACAGATGCCTCTCCGTGGCCACCATGGCCGCGACATCTTCAGGAGTAGGCCCCTCCCCCTCATCCAAATCTTTCAGGAGGTCGGCCTGGTATGCCTGCAAAATCGCCATTGAGTGCAGACACGAACCAGCCCGACCCGCCGCCATGTAAGCCCTGCCCACCAATGCAGATGTCTCTCTGCAGGGCTTACTAGGCAACACCGGGGTCTTTAGGGAAGACGCCGATTCGGGAGAGAGATAGCTCGCTAAAGCCTCCTCCACCTTCGGCATCTTCCCATATCCCATATCTCGAGCCCCCATAACATTGCTGTAATCTATTACATTGGGACTCGAAATACGGGACGAATGCGGTCTTTCCCACGTTCCACGCGTGTCACAACCTCCACCAGCTCCTCATAACCCAGGCCGCGTGATGGCGTGCTGAGATTACGGTCGTCCGCATCGATGCTGAGCACGTCCCCTTCCTCAGAAGTAGACAGCTCAAGCACCGGGACCTGATCGCGGGTAGGAGAAACCGCAGCGCGGGCTCCCACACCACTCTCAGAGGCTGCGGGATCAGCCGATGGCGAGCGAGAAAATGCCTCAGCATTCTCACTCTCCTCCGCCAGATCCCGCTGCGAACCCCAGGATCTCAGTCGCCGCATCGCCTCGACATATGCGGGACCGGAACCCTGGGGAACGCGAGCCTGACCGTGCTCGTCAAAGCACGCCAGCCGGGAGCGCAGCACTCTAATAGGCAAAGCCTCACACATTTCACAAGCAGCCCCCTCGAGAGCTGCCCGTGCGTGCTGCACTCCCAAACAATACACACAGAGAGAGTGTGCGTCCCCACCCGTGATGAAACGAGGGCAGGGATGCACACACCTCTTGAATTGTTCACTGGCCATACTTTCTTTCAATAATAAGACAAACAACACCAAATAAGACAGACAGTTTCAACATAAAGCGCTTGCTGAAGAGCGAAAGCTAGTGTGTGTTGTGACAGCGTCACTTTTATACTTCCGGGTATGCCGTCACATGTTACGTCACGACGCAACACCAATCAGGATTGGATTAGTTTCATTCATACTTCAGAGGCGCACGCTTAGGGAGCGTCCCCAAAGAGTCGATTTTATCGACGCAGTGTTGAGTTCCCTCGATAGGGAACTACTTGCATTTTCGACATGTCCTCATTCAAAGCAAAGTTCTAGAATATAGGACACAGAACAAAATATCGAATTTATTGTTCATTTGACGGAGGGCAGACATACAGTATTAATTAACAGTATTCATTTGGCAAGACATGATGGTGAGTAAATGATGATTTCATTGAGTCATTTTCATTTTATAGGCTTACAGTTTTAAAATAATTTCACCCAAAGATAAAGCGTCCTCTAATGGCAAACATATTTTTGAGGCACACTGTAAACACGTCTGGACATCTTTTGTCACACACACCCACGGAGCAGATTCATGCATCTACAAAACCATATTACACACTGTTACTCACTGCTTTTCCCCACATCACCCTTACAGAAAACACATACTCTCACACAGTGACGTGGATTGACACCCACACATCCTGGCTTGTGAGCCGGGTGTTAAATGTGGGAAACCATGATGGCAGGAGATCGCTAGCAAGAGCCGAGGATGATACACAGAGAGAGAACCATGTCATAAATCTTTCTTTACTCCAACCAGCTATTAATGCCACCTCAGATTGGTGCGGTGCAATGGGATTAGTTAGTAATGCTTAGACATTTCTAACTCCACTTTTTGGGCAATAATAATTATTTTAAGCATAGTTTTGCCAGATAAAATCTTCTGCCAAATGTTTGCATCAGCAGTCAATGGCATCAGCACTTCTAATATAGCCACATACTGTACCTGCTTTTCAGCAAATCAGTTACGACTAGGCTAATGTTACATCACCCAATTAATATTTATGAGTCAGGCTCATACATTTACCAGCTGGCAGACACAAGTTAGGGGTTGGTATGATTAAAAAAAAAAAAAAATATATATATATATATATATATATATATATCACGTCACTTTTGATCAACTTAATTTTGTATTAAAGTATTAATTTATTTGAAAAAAAAAACCTTACTGACCCCAAACCTTTAAACAGTAGAGTACATACAAAGCAACTTACAAGGTGCATATTTTGTCATTAAATCAAACCCACAACCTCTGCATTGCTAGTGCCATGCTATCCCAGTTGAGCTATCATAAAAACTAATATAGGTTGTATAATGTGCATTTTTCATACAAGACTCACTCACTTCCTTCATAAGGTGTATTCTACCACAACAACAACTTGTAGGTCACCTCCCTGCAGCCTGTAATCTTAGACAGAACTGAAAAGTCACCAGAACATATCTCTGAATCAGTGATTCTTCTTTGCTGAGCTCAGGATATGGGGTTTTTTTACACTTAAAGAGTTCATTCACGCTCTCTTTCCCACACACAAACAAAACAAACACACGCAAGCACGCACACACGCACACATACACTGGGTGGAGCAGATGCTGTTTAGCTGTGGTAATTTGAATATATTTTTGGGTCAATCGCATGCTCGCAAGAGACACATCCACGCCTTCCATGTGCTGAACAATTTAAATTTTTAATACTCCATTTAAATATATGGGCCACCTCTGCGGCAATCTCACAATGCCAAAAGCCCCTCTGATTTATGTGAGCTAAACAAAACCATGGAGCCACGGTCTGATATCTGCCCTTACCTTCCTTGCTATTGTTATCTTTAAACCATTTCACCTTAAGGAAGAATCAATAAGAACAATTATTAGAAGAGACAACACACAGCTGTCTCTCTCTCCTCTTTTTCCCCTTCCTTTTTTTCCTATCCTCCCACTTTTCCTCCATTCGTCTTCTCTTTCTATCTGTCTCTCCCTCATTCTGTCTTTCTCCTTGGCAACTCACAGGGTATAATATTTAATTACGCTTTATAATTTATGCAGGTTATCAAAACTGTGAGAGCATCATTTTATGTACATTGGGCAAATTGCTTTTTTCCCCTCCTTTTCTTGAGAATGGGGATGGGGGGGGGGGGTTCCTTTGCAGGCATAGACAAAGATATTGAAGCAGGGTGCAAATGTGAAATGAATAAACAGGGTGGATCTCTTCTTCAAGGCCCTAAATGAGATCTGTAGGAAATAATTTAAACCAGCGATAGGACCATTTATCATTGAAGGAGAAAGAGAGAGAGAGAGAGAGAGAGAGAGAGAGAGAGAGAGAGAGAGAGAGAGAGTAGTGCCCCTGGCCCTGACTGCTGCAGCCAGCATCCTGCCACCATAAAAGAGCCATTACTGTAAACAGCTACTAGTCAAAGGAATCTCTACCCAGCACTTGTGCAGGTAGGGCCTGCATGTGTACCCCAGCTTGCCATATGCAACTCCTCTGAGACCTGTTGTTTGTCAAACTGCCTCCCTGCAAGAGGTAAAAAACTGTCACAATTCACTTTGCCTGCATTTATGCTAAAGCCTAATGCACAGATCATATATTTTGACGTGTATGCGATTTCATTTCCCTACTGTGTACATTCACTTAAGATATAACCGACTGTGTTTGCATTAATATCCCGCCAAGACGAACTAGGCTGACAACAGCACTATGTTGTGTCATTAGTTAGCCTCTTAGTAGCAATACTCACAAGAGTTTAACATAAATGTCACCATATATTAAATTTTTTAGCATTTTCTTGTTCTTACAAATATCATAAGATGTTAACAAATACATTACACAAATGTACAGAAAAAAAAAATATATATATATATATTGTACAACTATATCTTGAATACAGCACTAGTGTCATTAGTTTACTTTTTAGTACCAATACTGTGTTTAATACTGTTTTACTGTGTCCACAAGTGTTTAACACTAATATCACCTAATGTTAAAACATTTTGCCTTTTGTTCTTAGAAATATTATATTATAATAACATAACACAAGCATAATAACATTCAATTAAATTGTAAAACTGTCTCTTTGGTAGCACTATATCCATATTTCTAAGAACAAGAGCAAAAAAACAAGGAATTGCAAAACTATCTCTAATACAGCACTATCTAGTGTCATTAGTTTGCATTTTAGTAGCGATACTTATATATTTTAATATGAAAGACACTGAATATTTATTTATTTTATTTTTTTATTCTTCTAACATGTCAATAAATATTTAACAAAATCAATAAAATGCAAATAGTAATAATAATTAAATTAAGCAGTAAAATTATCTCTAAAGCAAAATGTTAAGCTTTTTGTAATAATAATAGTATACTACAATGTAAATCTTTGCATTTCTCAGTGACCCAGACCCACTAAATTCCCGCTAGCATCCAAGTGATGATTTCAGATTTTTGTATCTGTCCTGCAAAAAAAGAAGTGCATAATAGAGCTGATACCCAGATATGAGTGTTTAGATCAGACTAAATATCATATTCACAACCATTTAAAACTTTCAATTTAACACATTAAATGGGGTTTTCAACAGTTTTCAGTGTCACACGATCCTTCAGAAATTTGTATGTGTAATAATTTGTTGCTAAATAAAGATTTCTTAGTATTATCAGTGTCAAAAACAGTTTTATTTTGTGAATCAAAAATATTAAAAAAATACAAATACAAAATACAAAAAAACTGACCTCAAATTTTTGAACAGTAGTATTATATCAAATTTAGTGTACTAAATGAGATGAACATTTTTGCTGTTTACGTGGATGTAATCTGATCAAAAAAGAAATAATAAATAAATAAATTAGCTGAATGCAGCTTATTTAAAATCGAAAAGTCCTATCAAACTCATTCAGAACAGTTATAATCACATAACTGAATATGTTTTAAAATCCAGGGATAACCCCTCTGAGAACTTTGAACTTCACCCTGGGCGTGAAAAGAGACCAGTTTTAGCATCTTTGTTTAGTTTAAAGTGCATACTTTAACATTCATCTAAAGCTGGCAGGCTTGTTGAATAGTGCACCTGTGTCTATAATCCATACCTACCCCAGCTGTCTCACCCCAATCCAGGTGTGTCTGTTTCACTGGATGCTACTATTAGCATTGCTAATGATCCAAATCTCCATACTTCTCTATATAATTAGCGGTAAAGATGACAAGCAAGCGACAGTCTAAAAAAACCATGTGCTTTTCTGCAGAGTACCGATCAGCTGCAGGAGGAGGAGATTGAGACATATGCAACAACAGAGCTTCAACACTTAATGGAGGCCATAAGCACATCTTATCATTTTTAATATTAGTAGCCAGTGACCACAAGCAACTCAGAACATTTTTCAAATAAGAAAACATTAAATCTGACACTAATAACAACAATGTGAAAAGCCAAGAGTCATTGAACCAAAGATTATTTTTCTCTTAATTGTATTCAATGCTCTCAAAAAAATGGCACCAGGCCATAAACAGCACATTACGCTCATTTGTAACTGCTTAAGACGCTCTTAAGGATTTTTTATCGTTATTATGAAGTTTTCGAACTTTTGATTTAAATTTAAAAGGCAGCTATATATTTCCATGTATAAAGAACCAATTTATACTAATACCCAAATTAGAATTAATATTATAATTATGTAAAATATTATTTGGAACCTATTTGTTCCCATTAGAGTGGAACTTGTCTTGATGCCTCTTGGCTTGATGCTTTAGGAACACTTTGAGTGAGTCGTGTCTAAAGCATGTGTTTACACACGCCAATCAGCGATCGGCTGAGTGTGATGATAGAGCAAAATAGTGAAATAGCATAGTACGGCACCGAAACCATTAATAAACGCCATGCCAGCCAGTCGAAAGCTTTTTTGTTTTCAGATGTCGCATGTTTGGGCACGTGTTTGTTTGAAAAAGATATGGAGATAGAAAAAATGTCCATGTGCAGGTGCTTGTCCGCGATACGTTACGGACAACGACTCACACAATGTGTGTAATCTGTACGGGTGAAGAGTAGGGCTGCACAATAAATCACAATTTACATGTAATCACACTTAAATCGATTTGGCTTTTCGCGATTAGGAAATCGCGATGATTTTTTATTGCGACAAGTTTTATCTCCACAAGCTCTGATGCCCCTTGGCTCTTTTTGATGAGAGCCCAGATCCTGCACCCCATGTGTCAGGTCCCGTGGCTCAGCGCCTTTGGTAATGGGGTTCACAGTTGGTGGCCCCTACCGACTCCAAGGACCCCGTTCTGGATCTTGAGGCTCACTGTAAGATCTATTTGGACCAGAATGAGGAACTCATGTCGTCTGTATCTGATTCTGAGAAGTTAGATGCAGACAGACAGGCTGGTGCATTAGTAGAGCAACCCTCTTAGTCAGTCAAGTTTGAGGAGCTGCTTGAGGTTGCGATGGCGAAAACAGAGAGACCACGCAACCTGTTCCATTTATGGCTGGTCAGCCAGTTGTTTTGCAGGCTTTCTTCTCTCCTCCTCATGCTACAAAAGAGCAAGAAAGTCTGCAATTGTTATGCCCAGTCCATGTTTTGATGATCTACGTCCACCGCTCAGACCAGTGGCGTAAGTCCTCTAAGCTCCTTGTCTGTTTTGGTTGCCACAATAGAGGGAATGCAAAGCAGTGCATCTCGCACTGGATCACTGACACAACCTCCCTCTCCTATGAGGCGTGCCGAATGGCTTCACCTCTAGGAGTTAGGACCCACTCCACTAGGAGTATTGAGTCATCCAGAGCTCTTGCTAGGGGTGCACCATTGCAAGATGTTTGTGCTGCGGCAGGCTGGTCCTCTCCACACACTTTCACCAGGTTCTACATTCTGGACACTGATTCAGCCCCAGGGCCTCAGGTCCTTCAGAATTAATGCAGTTCAAGTCAAGCCATGATGTGGTGTCTCATTCCCCTCAGAGACATTTTCTTTTGTTACATTATTGATTCGGTTTGTTTTTACTTACTGCAGTACTATGCTGTTGATATATTATCACACAGCCCATTCTCACCCCCAAGGCGTCACTTAACTGATACAACGCATTCTCACCCCAAGGCGTCACCTTTGACCATGCTTCAATATTTGACGTTTTAGGCGCCCTTTAGCGTCACTTACATGACGCGATCCTATGGCGTCATCTAACTGACGCTAAAGGAAAGCGTCAGTTAGAGGACGCGGTTAGGTTTAGGTGTGGGGTGGGGGTAGGGTACACGCGATCCTAGGGCGTCTAAAGGGCGCCTAAAGCGTCAGATATTGAAGCATGTCCAAATGCTTCCCAAGGCATCAGTTAAGTGACGTGAGAATGGGCTGATTATCAATTAAAATCATTTTTTTTATTATTTAGTTAGTTTAATGTTTTTTTTTAATTATTTTTATTATTATTGTCCTCTCAACTTTTACACAGGAATTAAACAGTCCCAGATTACTTTGATTTACAATCCTCCAACAGAGGAAAAAATGGGAGAGACAGAGGGTGAGTGAATGGGCAAATAAAAATGTGTGAGGTGAGGTGAAATTTAAAATGTCATATAATTTGTAGTCACTATAGTACTACACTGTTGATGTATTATTTTAAACAATTTAATTACTTTAATCTTTAAATTGTGTATTGTTTTTTTTTTATTTACTTATATATTTTTTAATGTTTTTCTCTACAATTTTTTCATGGACCCCTTAGCATTCCCTTTGCAGCCCCCTGGGGGTCCCCCGACCCCAGTTTGAAAACCCCTAATTTAGAAGCATATTTTTTCCCTATTAAATTATGTGTGAATGATGTTAAAAACTGGATCCCCTGATAAAGTCTGTGGATGATGTGTGTGCATATGACTCCCCGCGCTGTGTTTTGGGCTCTAGGGCAGCCCGGTCTCTGGGGTTTCTAAATGTCAACGACCTGAGGGCTTGACTCTCTTTCTAGCATCCCTAACACACACATCAGTCAGCCTCTGATTCTGCTCTCTGCCTGATAACACTCGCTCATTCATCATGCTAATGAAGCAACCAAATTCATCATCTATCTCATTCCATTTTCAACACTCAATGTACACATTCACTCTGCCTCAGAAAAGACTAGGCCGCTTCGACTTGTCTCCTTCCCCTTTCTGCTCTCTCCGTAGCGGAAGCGCTAGATGTGTAAGTTGAGAAGTGTGTGTGTGTTCTAGCGTGAGGAAAAGGTTCAGTCTATGTGTCTATCTTCTCTGAGCCTCTGGGAGTTGATACCAATCGGCCCCCACCTGCTAAACTTACTGACGTGCCTCCGCTTTGCCTTTTGCTCAGCTTGACTAACATAAATATGTAATTGGAGCACAAACATACTATGTGTGTGTGTGTGTGTGTGTGTGTATAAGTGAAAATGTGATTTAAATGCTGTAAGCCAACACTCCCATGCCACCTTACCTAACAGTCTTGTGTCAAGCGCATTGGGAGCGTTGTAAAGATCAGGAGTGTGACAGTGAGCATGTGAGACACACATACATACACACGCACACTCACACACTCACGGCGAAGAGGCAGAAAAGCAGCATGAGGGGCAATAAAGCAGCGCAGTGACACGGGTAGGCAGATGAGAGGAGAGCGGAAACGTAAAACAGCATGAGGACTCGGTTGGTGACGACATCCAAGCGGAGGTTAAACAGGCCCCGATTACCTTGATTTATAATCCTCCACCAGTGTCAGAGAAAAAGAGGGAGAGACAGAAGAAGAGTGAAATGGTCAATGGAAAAGAAGGATGTGTGAGATGATGACAAGTAGATTTTTTTTTAAACTCCAGATTTAAAAAAAACAAGCAAGTATGCATACTTGTGCAATTTTTTTTTAGAAATGTAAAAAAGTATTTAGAAAATGTTTGATTGAAGTTAAGTACCTATCAAGTAAAAAGTAATATAACATTATCCTAACATTATACATTCAAGTGGGAATTTCTAATGTTTTTGAAATAAGTCTTCTTCTTACCAAGGTTCCATTAATTTGATCAAAACAGTTATATTGTGAAGTGTTATTAAAGCCTCGTGTTTAATAACGCCCCTTAGCTGTTTTAAATTCACTGTAAAACACAGCTTCAAGGGCCGTAACTTTTATAAAAACGGTTACTCCATAAAAATATTAATTTTAATATTTTTTTATTCATAAAATAAACTGCAGCAAAAACAAAAACAAAAAAAAAAACAAAAAAAACGTTCTAACACATTTATTCCTCCACCAAGAAATGTAGTTCCAAAGAGGTTGCCAAGCAACACATGCAGCAACAAATAATCACAAACAGCATTTGCGCAGTAATACAAATGTAATGTGGTCACAGGTGTATGTTTGTTGAGTAATTTACAAAGGTTTCAAACGTAGCTCAACCAATCAGAATCAAGGACCGGAACTAACCGTTTTATAAAACAATTTGAATGAACTGTTTTTCTATTTTAATATATTTTATTTATTCCTTTGATGACTGGAAGTTGAATTTTCAGCGGTCCTTATACTTCCTTTTATTATCAATGTTAAAAACAATGCTGTGCTGCTTAATATTTTTTGTGAAAAACCATTATGTATTTTTTATATATATATTTATTTAAAAAATAAATATTTTGTAACATTATAAATGACTATTGAACAATTTAATGTATCCTTAGTATTAATTAGTATTTATTAAGAACTTTTGGGAAAGTATGGTATAAAATTTAAATAGATTTTCAGTGTACACATTTTAAACCCTTAAAATCAGATACACATTATTAAAGTGTAAACAGCACATTATTATATCATTCATTGCATTTCCAAAATAACATATTTTAAAGATTACTAATATCATGAAGTTTTCTTGAGGTTAAAGCTGAAATAGTAGGCTACTTATCTCTGAACAGTTGCACCACCACCTTAACAATTTTAACTAAAAGACAAAAAAGAAAAATCTAAAACAACTTAATTCAGAAACTGAATGCATGTTCATCATAGAAGATGTACATTCAAGTTTATGTGCACTACATTTTTTAATTACTTAATAGATCTGTAAAAAATGAAAATTTTGAAAATGCCACATCACTGACCTGAATGCATGAAGTTCAAGTTCATTTTATTTATAAAGCACATTTAAAAAAAAAAACAAAAACAAAAAAACGACAAGACTGACCAACATGCTGTAAAAAAAAAAAAAATCCAACTATATAAAGAGAGTACTGAGAGATGTCCAAAAAAATAATAATAATAAAAACACATAAAAAACAGATTTAAAAAAAAAAAAAACATGGAGAAGACTGAACACATGAAGACTGCAACAACAACAACAAAAATGAGATTAAAAAGTTCGTCGAGACAAACTTTAAGTTGGCTTGTGAAAAAGTGAGAGACTTGACATACATAAGAAGTGGGGACAGAGCAAGTGTTGGACAGAGGGAGATTGAGAGAAATGAAGAGTGGTTTGTCTCATTGCTGAATCTGTGAGAGCAGAGGCGTCCACTAAAGTGCCTGAGGGAGTCCAGTCCTTCTGCTTTCTCTCTGTCTCTCTCTCTGAGATTAAGACCGGAATTCCTCATGTCTATGAGGAGGAGAAAAAGAAGGAAAGAGAGTGAGAAACCCACCATTCCTTCAGCAGCCCAGCGCTGTGCCGCTGCCATAACAAAAGAGCCATTCAGGGGGGCCCCGCTTTAAAAAGTTGAAGAGTATGTCTAATTTTGGTCAAAGTTCATTAGAAAGCACAAAAGCAGGAGCTCACTCAGAACATAAGGACAGTCACAGAGGCAAGTGCTTCATGCCAGCGCTGATAAGACGGGACGGGCGACTACAAAGCGCTCCTTAAGAGGACTTTAAAAAGAGGGAAGGAAATAGAGAAGCGGAGAAGAAAGGGGGAAATGGAGAAAAAAAGAAGGGGTCTGCATTCTTCAATTGAAAAATGTCATGGTTTTAATGCAGTCATGTCAATGTGTATTAATTCAAGGGGTTAAACAGCAAGCAAATGAACAGCTAATAGTACAAAATAAATAAATGAATAAATAAAGTAAAATCACATTGATAATAATAAAAATGACAATGATAATAATAATAAACAGTGCTGATTTACTTTATTGATTTTTGTTATATATTTTGTTGTTATATATATATATATATATATATTGCATTTAAAGTGGTGCTGTTTATCCAATTCAAAACAATGGAATAAAAACTGTGACTGTGAAGTGTAAAATCTAGATCTACAAAAATCTACAACATACAACATTATTAACTGAATAACTTTCTATGTACATTCGTAAAAGAGAAATGTTCAATCAAAATCATTCAGCGATATGAAAATGTGCCTTTTCGAGAATGAAACAAACTGTTTCGTTATTGAATGCAGATTTTAAAGGCATTTCCACAGTGCTCCAAAGGAGAGGCCGCCAGTGGAGATGGCCTATAATTGCTAAAGCGAGTCCTAGTGTTGTAAATGGATATTGGAGATTAGATCTCCCAACTGGAGGGGCATGTCATTTTCCTATTTTTCCTCCTATTGATTTTGCTTGCTTTTATACTGTCATGTCCAGAGAGGTTAACTCCTTCTGTGCCGGGCAAACTCCTCTACTTGAAGACAACACAAACTGAGGAATGACCTTTTAATCGGTGGACAAGTTGGCACCCGCAGATCAATTCAATCAACCTGACAAATTTCTCGTTTTATCAGGACCAGAACACAATCCGAATCAATCAACTTGCTTCTGATCAGGTAACGATTAACCCTCTTCTTTTGCCTTGTGTTTGCACTACTGACAGAGCGGCATATTTCAGACATGCTTCGTTTCATTGCACATACACACACACACACACAGCACCCTTTCCCTCCCGCTGAGTGTGTGCTGGCTTATAGGAGCCATGCTCGCTCACTCCTAATCTCCTAATCAATAGTGAAGTCTCCCAATTAACCAAGGCCTGAAAGCCTCATATGGCCCCCTAGCATTGCTGCCATGTGGCTCTTCTCTATCTGTATGTGTTTGTGTCACATGTGTGACCGTGAACCCATCCCCCAACCGACATCTCGAACAGACAAACATACTGTACACACGCTGTGTTCGCAGAATCAAGTGGTTTACAGGCAACTTAACCCTCTTTCTAATACACATTCCCTAGCTCCTACTCTCGGTAGTGCCACAGGCTTGTTTTAAGTGTCTCTTCTGCTGGATTATTTCCTGATGCTTTGGGCTATGTTTGGTGTGACAGCAGCAGTATGTCACTGCCTGATTTGACTGCAGGGCGAGTGTGTGTTTATACTGAGTGAACGGTGACAAGGCCTTATGAAAGGAAACTTCAGGCTCTACACACACACAAAAAAGATGGTTTGTGGCTTTTCCTTTTCAGGAACAATAAATGGAAAATGCACACACACACACACACAAATCCACAACTGAAAGACGCATTTAAGTGCCACCTGCGAGCCTATTAACCGAGTATGCCTAGCAACCGTGCATCTACCTTATTGTTCCGCATACAATCCCCTCCATTAAGTTCAAGCGCCATGTCTGTTTTAACCAGCACCTGACATTTAAAGGCAAAAAAACAAGCCAAGTGTACTTAACTACCGCGTGGCTGTAAGGACAAGTCTGAGATCGGTTTTACACACGACTAATTATTAAGAGTAGAAACGGTCGCCGGAGTAGAGTGGAAGGGATTGCCGCTTCGGCTTGTAAGGTGAGACTCTCATGTCTGACTTTATCTCCCGCTCCCCATCCCCTCTCTATTCTTTGCATTATTTTTACGTCTCCCTCAGCGCCCGGAGATAACGGCTCGTCAATATTTAATGGACATGTTCCAACGAGAGAGCGGTGGCGACAGGGAGTGAATGATATTTTGCTGTCAGAAGCCTATCTGATCAGCAGCTGTCCACAGGGGTGTGGGCCCTTGAGCCGATATAATTCTCTTAGAGCGGGATGAAGACCAGGACAGGAGAGAGGCCTCATCTCCATCCAAGCCCCCTCAACCACACACCAATCAGTCCACCACTATGGACTTAGGCTACCATCAGGCTAATGAAAACAAATGACTTATCAAGCTCCAGACAAACCAATTTCAGACATTCATCATGGCCCACATGGATTGCGGAAATCCCATCAAGTCTGTCCCCCTGTCGTTGTTCTCACCGCATCTCCGATCCCTCATGACTGACTGTCCTCGTCCCGTTCCTCATCCGTTTCAGCCTCATAAAGTCTTACTCATCTAGCAGACAGGCCTCGACGGTGGCACACAATGCAATAGTGCTCATGAAGGCTGCAATTTAGCAGCAATTTAGTCGCACGGTTTCGGAAACATTGCGAACGCTTTTGGATGCCAGGCTGACGTGTTGGTAAATGTTGTCTCGACAACAGCCAAGATGACATTAGGCTGCGTAACTGCTAAGGGGTTTAAGGGTGGCTCATGTGCAGAGATTGAAGCTCATTGATGCTGGGGTAGCTATAAGTGATGTTGTCCAACTTGTATAATTGTCAAATCGCATAATGAATGTTGCTGTAGCTGTTGGGAACTGATTGATGGTCAGGTGGCAGGTTGATTTGGACAGGAGGGAAGTTCTCATCAGATGGATGGACCTCCGCCAGCCTGCAGTGGGACAAAGACTAAGGCAGGGAAGGGACTAAGAAAGTAAGTTGTAATGCTGTCAAACACATTCGTATCCTGGGTTGCTTAATGGGGTGGTGATGGCGCAGTGGATTAGACACATGTCTTTGGTGTGAGAGACCCGGGTTTGAATCCACTGTGAGACACCAATGTGTCCCCGAGCAAGACACTTAACCCCTAGTTGCCCCAGAGGCGTGCGACCTCTGACATATCAATTATAAGTCGCTTGGGATAAAAGCGTCAGTTGGTGTAATACACCAACACAACAGACTTGAATCAGATGGCTCTGTGTGCATTTTCACTTTATATATCTGTCAGAGGAGCTAAGGAACTAAGTGTAATGTGACCGGTAACCTGAAGGCATATAAATGTTATGTAATTAAGTTCCACAAAACAGACTGAAAATTACAAACCAAACAGTAATGTTCTACCTTACATCTTTTCGTTTAATGGCTGTTGGATAGGGATGTGCCCAAAACCTTATTCGGAAAGGCACGGATAACAGCTTCAAAACGAATAACGGATTCTACCCACTAACAGCAAAAATATTTGGCAGACTCATTCACTCCTCGTGTTTGTCTAAAATCTAGTCTAAAAGGCATTTACCAAGTAATAATAATAATAATAATAGTTTGTTAATTTCATACGATTTTGTAAAACAATTAAAAGTTTAAATTGAAATGCTAAATATGTTTTAGTCATGTTAGGTGTAAAATACTTTTGTTATGCATTTTTAAATAAATTAATGGAGAGGGCAAAAAAAGTAAAGTTATTACCCCAGAAATCATGCACCCTAACTTTTGCAGGTGTCAATGGAATCTAACAAAAGTGAGAGAATGGTTAAGAAGAAGAAAAGTTTGCACCCATCAATCAGCATTTAGCAGGACTGACTTTTACTAAAGCCCCATGGAACTTATGGGCTCTTAAAACCTACCAAACGTGCCATATGAAGGAAGCCATACATGATATGTTTGCCCTGAAAAGAGCCTGCAATATGATCACCCAACAGAACATGGTATTGCTGTGGAAAATATCCCATGTACTATATGAGAAAGTGTACTCTACTGTAGCTTTATGTCTTGGGTGCTTGGGAGCTCTGATCTTTAATAGGTTTCCTGTCCTTCCCCTCCCTGATCAGAGTGTTAAGAGGAAACAATGGCTAATTACAGAATAAGGTTAGTGAGAATGGGAGAATTGGGACCCCACCCCCCCTCCTCTGTTCTTAATGAGCTCTGGGTCTGACCTTGTACAGCCAACACTCCCTGGTATATCAGTGAAGCACGCACACACATATGCCCAGCCTTTTTTACTAATTGAACTTCCACTAAACATGAGTTGTCCTATCACGCTCACAGCTTTAACATACCGGTATACTAAACTGCCAACAATTAGAATCTTGCTTATTCATCATTTACTCATCACCATGTCATTCCAGATCTGCATTATTTTATTTCTTCCATGCAACACAGACACACAGAACTCCAGAATGTCGAAGCGGATGGTGATTGATACACCCAAGCTCCAAACAAATGTCACCATGAAAGTATCATAAAAGTTACCCATAAGACTTCTATAAATTTCAGAACAGATTGGAAAATGCAAACCAATAGTATTTTTTTTTTCTTTTCAATACATTAATACAGTATGAATTTGATACATTTATGAGTTAGAATCTCGTATAATTTACAGCAATTTTCTTTTAAAAGTTAAAAGAGTAAATATACATATATATGAAAAAATAACAATATTATTGTTTTTTACTACTAATATACTAATACTAAAATTATTTAATATTATTAGTATTATTATTATTGTTATTATTATTCATAAAACATTTTTTTAAATCCCTTTTAAACACTGTAAAAAATATTTTCATGATTAGTCACAACATTTTTTTCTTTTGTCAAATAAACTTAAATAATTTATATAGTTCAGATAACATAATATTTTGAGTTTCTGATGATTAAATTAATCTCTTTCATTGTATTAACAATTTTTTTTCTATTTCAGTGAACTTAAAATTTTAAGGCAGCCAGGTTACTTAATTTTTTTTTAAGTTAAACCACCAAAAAAAATTTCAGTGAACTTAGCAGGATTATTTACCATCTAATTTTGTTACGGAAAAGAGCAGCTCGGCATTTTGCTACAGATCTCATTTTGTGTTTCACTGAAGAAAATGTTAAATGACCCAAAAGTGTTTTTGCACAGTTGTATCCATGATTTTAAGTTGTGCCAAAAAATGTGCTAAACTTAATGATAGTAGTGACAGCACTTGTAATAATGGTAATATAGTAACAGCAATAATTGCAGTATACTGTATAACATCAATATAGCCGTTGATGTAATATTTAGGCTGTAATACTTGAGCCAGTACAAATGAAAGAGGTGTTGTTGATCAATAAAACTGCGCCATGCATCAACCGTTATACAGTCCATGATAATGAACATCCAGTATAATATATACTGTATTTCTCAAAAGTATATAACAGCTATATATATTGCAAGAGAATAACAGAATCCCCATTGTTTGCAAAATAAGTGCTTCTCACTTGTAATCTTCAACAGGCCTTAAGAGAAAACAAGAGCAATGAATCAGCTGCATTTATTGACAAAAAAAATGGCACTGAAATAAAATATCAAAACAGCAATTTTACACTTAAATTAATCAGTTTTTCTCTGTATCAGACCAGCAGAGTGTTCAATTTGCAAATCTCTCCCTTTCCCTGGTCTCTCTCTGCCAGGCATGTGTGGAGGTAGAGGGGGAAAAAAATGCGAGCAGAACAGTTAATAGTAGCACTGCAATAACAATAAAATGTCATCAATCTGCGGTGCCTCCTGCTTCTGTCACAGCAAGTTTGTACAGATTAATGATATTAGGCCCGAGTCGCAGGCAGCGGTCTTAAAGGCACAGCAACCCATGCAAACAAACAATGCCAACAAAGTGGGGAGAGAGGGAGGGAGGGACAGATGAAAGGAGGTAGAGAGAGATGGCATAGTACTTGCCAGTCATTCGGCTGTAAGCAGATGGCATGATGGAGGAGAGAGAGAGAGAGAAGGGAAGAGAGAGATTGGCTGAAGCCATCGGATGGACTGATGTTGGAAAAGGGAGGAGGGGAGAGGGGAAAACAGCCGACAGATGACTGTTCAATTAAAAAGGGCACTTCAGGGTGGAGAGAGGCAAAAGAAAATGGAATGAGAGAGAGCAAAACAGAGAGAATGAGGAGGGACGAGGGAGAACGAGAAGGCACGACACTTGAGGATCGTGTGGAACAGATTACTGGAAGCATGTGGACAAAACACACTACTCCGCCGTATCCAGAGATTTTCACACTATCGCTACTCACAGGCAATTGCACATACATGCGCATATGCGACGGCTCGGCTAAGGTGCTCACGGCTGCACTGTTTGTGTTTTCATCCATCTGTGTGCCTGGTGGTGACATATCAGCCAAGTGCCTCAATCAATGACACACTCTGGGGGTACTGAGAGCCCGCCCCGTCAGCTTTTTAACCCCTTGCAAGTAACAGATCCGCTTTCAAAACTCCCAGCGGCACTAATGCCAGCCACCATCATCATCACCACAAAATGTGCTCTGGGGCAGGAGGTGAAACAGAGCCCACACCTCCCAAGTCCCTACTAGATCTCTGGAAGAAGATTTCCACGTATCCATTACGTACCCTGCTGCAACATAGGGGAGACTGCAGCAACCAGTTCTGATTAAGGCCCAAGCCCTGAATGGGCGAAGAAATGAAAACCTATGCAATATGATGAATGTCCAAAAGATGGCACTGAAATACTTTTTAAATGGGGTTGGATAAATATTGTTTTGCTTTTAAACTGTGTGTGTGTGTGTGTGTGTGTGTGTGTGTGTGTGTGTGTGTGTGTGTGTGTGTGTGTGTGTGTGTGTGTGTGTGTGTGTGTCACACTGTGTGTCTATGTGTGTGTGTCTATGTCTCTCTCTCTCTGTGTCTGTGTGTGTGTGTGTCCCCCTTGGTGTCTGTTAGTGACAAGAGTTTAACCCTTGTTCAAATTTAAGATTAAAGGGACACTGTGTAGAAATTTCTCTGATCTAGTGGTGAAAATGTATTTTGCATTCAAACGAATTGTTCTCTCCAGAACAAATGCGCTTTGCATCTATGGTAGCCATTATGAAACAAAAAGCTATGACAGGATGTCTTCTACTAGCACTTCGTCGAGTGCTCCTTCGGGTGAACAGGTTTGTTATTTCAAAAACAGCAACTTGACACAACAAACACACGAATGTTACAGTATGAAATACTGACTGAAAAACACATACTATTGTAATAAGTAGTTAAGCCGCCTTTATTCGTTATATTTTCTGAAGTACGTGCATTGTTAGATATCATCGTCAACTTTTAACTATAAATGTTGATCTCTCAACAAAATAAAGTAAACAACCAAACAATGGGAAAAAAAGCTTGTAATTAAGACTGTAACATTGACTTACCTGTCGAGAAGAAAGCAGGACTTCAGCATCTCTTTTGAAATCTTTCTCCTGCAGCTCTATCCACCTGGAAAAAGCTATCCTGACATTAACTCATGTTTTTGTAATCTCCGGTCACGTTTCCTTTTACAATCTATTTTGGACTTTTCTGGTGAGCAGGATTTGCAATGCAGCCTTTTAAACAAGCGCCTCTCACTGCTCTGCTCCTCCGTTTGCTGCTTTCAGTTACGCTACGCTCTGAATGAAAACACGCCATGGAAAAGCGTTGGCTTAGTACTTTTTGTCCCTCTCTGCTATTATAGTTTTTAAAGATGGCAGAACTACATAAGCCTCCGTGGACCTACCTGTCCCATGTACAGTGAGGAAAATAAGTATTTGAACACCCTGCTATATTTTGCAAGTTCTCGCACTTAGAAATCATATGGGGGTCTGAAATTGTCATTGTATGTGCATGTCCACTGTGAGAGACATAATCTAAAAAAAAAGAAAACCAACAATCACGCTGTTTGATTTTTAACTATTTGTTTGTATGATACAGCTGCAAATAAGTATTTGAACACCTGTCTATCAGCTAGAATTCTGACCCTCAAAGACTTGTTAGTTTGCCTTTAAAATGTCCACCTCCACTCCATTTATTATCCTAAATTATATACCCCTGTTTGAGGTTGTTAGCTTCAAAAAGACACCTGTCCAACCCATGCAATCAGTAAGAATCCAACTACTAACATGGCCAAGACCAAAGAGCTGTCCAAAGACACCAAAGACAAAATTGTACACCTCCACAAGGCTGGAAAGGGCTACAAGGAAAAAAAGGTCCACGGTTGGAGCAATCATTAGTAAATGAAAGAAGCTAAACATGACTGTCAATCTCCCTCGGACTGGGACTCCATGCAAGATCTCACCTCGTGGGGTCTCAACTTAGTCTGACTGATCTAGAGAAGATCTGTGTGGAGGAGTGAGCCAAAATCCCTCCTGCAGTGTGTGCAAACCTGGTGAAAAACTACAAGAAACGTTTGACCTCTGTAACTGCAAACAAAGGCTACTGTACCAAATATTAACATTGGTTTTTTTTTCAGGTGTTCAAATACTTATTTTCATCTGTATCATACAAATAAATAGTTAAACAAAAAAAATCATACAGTGTGATTTCTGGGATTTTTTTTCTTTTTTTTTCAGATTTTGTCTCTCACAGTGGACATGCACCTACGATGACAATTTCAGACCCCTCCATGATTTCTAAGTGGGAGAACTTGCAAAGGGCTGAGGCAGGAAGAATCCAATCCAAAAGTCCAATAAACAATCCAGATCGGGGCAGGCAGAAAGTGGTCATCAACGGTAAACAATCGGTCAAATAAAGAAATCAAACATAGGAAATGATGGCCGGGCAAAATCCATATATGTGGCTATTGTGGTTCAGGATCATAGGCCCTGTCCCAAATGGCACACTTCATATGAAATTTCAGTCTTTTGTACTTATTTCATGTGTCCGTTAAATCCATGAGACCATCTATAGGGTGTCTCATTTTTCATTTTAGGCTTCAAAAGGTTGCTCACGCATACTTTGTGGTTGATATGTCGCCTTGATGCGCACTTTTGCAGAGCCCACACTGATGCAAGCTCTATAGCACACTTCTATCGATAGTCAAATCAGGGTTGCGTTTTTGCACGTCGCGCACAATAACCCTAAAGGCACTGGGGTTGGCACTTTTTAAAAAAGGCACTTTTATACATATAATGATGGCACTGGGGTTGCGTTGCCACCGGCTTGGGCCCGTAATCAAATGTGTTTTAATGGTTAACACACTTGGTCTGAACTATTTAGTTGTGGGGCAACCAAAGTGTAACCTGTATATTATAATATAGTAACAGGTTTTCAGTTGGCACTTACCCTTATAAAAAAAAAATGTAAATCTGTTCCTTTAAATCCTCGCTTGTCTGGCTTATGCTACTCCGAGCAATGTCTAAACTTTGTGTACGCAGTTATTGCGTTGTTTTTGCCTCTTCACGATGACTCGCTTGGTTTAGTCCTCAGTTCTAAGTCGCTTAATGTACTACTGCCACAAAAAAAAAATAAAAAAAAAATAAATAAAAAATGGAAATGACAGACTCAAGCCAGGCACTGGACCCACAACCAAAAAAATGTGAGAACGTTCGATTCTGTATCGACAGGTCTACAGGAGCTGCAAACATTTTTATAGCTGGTTACAAACTTTCTCTCTGCCTCCATAAACTCATATTCATACTACTCATAAAAAGATAAAACACACAAAAGTTGTGGGTGACCAGTGGGTACACTGGGTGGCTGGCTTATTTGTTGGTCTAGCAGCTTGTGCTGCCTAATGACCATCTTAGACCTGCTAAAAAAACAGCTACCATGTTCCAGAACAGTTAGCAGCTTAAAAAAATAGCCCATGATTTACTCACCCTCTAGCTAGGTCTATATGACATTCCTCTTTCAGACGAATACAATCAAGAGTTATATTAAATGTCCTGGCTCGTCAAAGCTTTATAATGGCAGTGAATTGCCTTTTTTTTTTAAGTCCGTAAAAGTGCATCTATCCATCATAAAATGTCTACGGTGGGTTTTTAAAGGCCTTCTGAAGTGAAGGGATGAGTTTGTGTAAGTAAAATAATCATATTTATCAGGTTACAAAGTAAAATTCTAGCTTTCGCCCAAACGGCCATACCATACGCAGTCTACTTACGCCTAACTGTGCATTCACACCGCCGCCGACTTGAGCATCAAAGAAGCTCTGGACGCTTGCGGTCGCCGCAAGCAAATTAATTACATTCCAGCTTTAAAACAAGCGTGCGTAAATATTTCAAATAATAGTTGCGCTCATGCGGTCCCTATAAGCAAACAACGTCATGTCATAAATGATACGAAACCTGTAGGAATCACAGCAACGGCGATGATTAGCTTCTCTTCCATTTTCTCGGAACAACTGTTTCTTTAGTTTTGTTTCTTTTCTTTTTTATTATTAGTTGTTGTCTGTTAATTTCAGTTTGTCCAGTGTTTGGTATGTTCGTTGTGACGTCTGTTGTGAGTAAATAAACCGGGTTAAATGGGTTTGGTCGTTTACTTGTTCTTGTTTATGTTACGTAGCCTCTCTTTTCTCAGAGCTGATGCTTATTTATGAGAGGTCGTAACATGCTCAAAACGCCCAAAACGCCCAATATGCGACGCTGATGGATTTGACGCTGCTTGCAGCTAAGAGACGCCAGCTTCCATTGAAAATGAATGACTTATGGCCGCTTTGGAAGCTCAAGTCGGCGGCGGTGTGAACGTACGACTAAGCTCTGGTGTCAGAAGTAGCGTAGTGCGTCATGGAGTAGAGTAAATATCAGCAGTACATCACATTACTCGCATAAATTGTGCTTTAGACTAAGTGAAATCAACCCGGTCTCATCCCAAGACGTCATATAACTGACGTTTTGGGACGTCTTTTGACCATACGCCAATATTCGCCTTTTTAGGGCCCCCTTAAAAGTCGGTAGATGAGGTTATGGGATCCTAACTCTACCCCATACCTAAACCTAACCCGTCACCTAACTGACGTTAAAGGTAAAGCGTCAGTTGTATGACGGCCCGGGATCGCCATCTACCGACGTTTAAGGGGGCCCTAAAAAGGCGGATATTGACGTATGGTCAAAATATGTCCCAAAACGTCAGTTATATGACTTTTTGGGATGAGACTGTGTTAGTGAAATCAGTATGCTCATTTGGCTGGAAGCTGGTTATTTTACTTCATAAAGTTTTATCAAACGCATCACTTTTCACTTCGCTTCAGAAGGCCTTTATTAAATGCTCGAGCGCTTTAATAGCAGGATGGAAAATTCTAAATGATATTGTTTCACTGATTCATTATTTGTATAGTTGTGGTGTCGACTCTATTCTTTTTTCTTTTGTTAGAACAATTTTTTAAACTATATCTTTATAATTACAGTGCTTGGTGTGAACATGCCTTAAACCTGCATGAATTACTCACATCTGTCCTTGATCCCTGATCCTTGATTTTAAGAAACTGACACTTAAGAGAAAAGAACCCCTGCTGGAAAGTCCAGCTTAAAGGTATGGTTCACCCAAAAATGAAAATTAGTCCATGATTCACTCGCCTTCAAGTCCTAGGTGTATATGACATTCTTCTTTCAGA
The DNA here is from genome assembly GCF_016745375.1 of Pimephales promelas. Next base: position 19,912,511 of record NW_024121111.1, on the reverse strand, counting down.
CGAATACAATTGGAAGTTATATTAAAAAATGTCCTGGCTCTTCCACGCTTTATAATGGCAGTGAATGGACGTTTTTGTTTAGAAGTCAATAAAAGTGCATCTATCCATCATAAAAGTGTTTCTCACGGCTCTGAGGGGACTAAAGCGGCGGACCAAAAAAAACGTAGTGAAAACAAAACAAAACGTAGTGCACGCTCAAAATAAGCAGTATGATATTGTCCACTGGTGTGGACACTTATATCGTTTTTGTTATGGTTATCTTGATAGTCATACATTTTGGTGCATGTGAAATGTCTTTTAGAATGAAATGAGGGCGAAAAAATAATGATACATTTATTTTTGGGTGAACTATCCCTTTAATTCTCTTTAACATCAAAGTCCACTCAAATAATCTTATCTCAAATGATGTTTCCTCTCCACTAACTGATTTATTCCCTCCCACTCAAATGATGTGATTGAAATTAAGCAGCGGCTGTCTGGTGATGCAAACTTTTTGAGTGTATTGTTTTTGTGGTAAAAGCGAACACTAGAGCCCCAATGGGAGTATTGCTCAGGTTCGAAGCCAGACGTCTGACTTGCCTATGAAGTACCAGGAGAACACTGTTTCTCTATTGCTCTGGTGCTCCGCCTAACCATAACTGTGGTAATGGGTCTAAGTAATCTCTGTAGTACACCTAAAAGGAGTGAACACAAAAGTGGTTCATGGTGAAGGTGATGGCTATATCTCTATTTATCTCTATGTGTCTCTCATTCTGTTTTCTTCATATCTTTGCAATATCTTCATGTGGAAGAAGCACAGCAAGGCCGAATTAAGGGACATTTCAAAGCTTGCATGCTGAGTTTAATGACACAAAGCGTTGAGTGCGAGCCCTATTGTTTGGCCTCAACACGGCAATTCCTCCAACATTACACCATTGGATTTTTATGATAAGGAATTAGGGCTGTCCTGTAATTGTGCAGGGGGCTTGTGTAGGACCCAAGAGGACATGGTTACTGAGGTGAAGACAGGGATAACACTCTTGCTACTGCCAACATGAAGGAAACAGAGAAATACAGAAAAATGACAGCAATATCACCAGTCGTAGAGGATGTAAGAAAGTAATTCCCATAATCATCTGCTTATTTCATTTAGCGTGAGAAAAGAAAAAAAGATTGGTTGGCCAAGATAGTTGTGTTGTACTTCAGAATGCCATGAAACGCATATTAAATGTTAATCTTTGCAAATATGCGAGAAAAATGAGGAGGGGGAAAAGGAAGAAAATAAAGAGAAAAAAATGCCGTGCGTGTGTGGTCCAGCTCTGGCCTGCAGGGACTATAGCCTGAAGCTCGCAGTAGTAGTACATAGTGAAACCACCACACGCAGCAGTTGAAGTGGTGATACCAGTCGCACAGGCCCACTAGTCATGTCATGCTACACACAGACACTCACTTTTTGCGACGCCCGCATGAATGGAGGAGAAAAAAAGATTCCAGTTGCCTAGGAAACACTTCACTCTGATAATTATTACTGTAACTATCTCTGCACACCCCACCTATAATAGAAATGGATCATAAATTATAATCAGACTGGCAGACCTCTGTGGCGAGGGCTACTCACTGCTGCCACCCTCTGGCTAAAGCCTCTCTGCCGTTAGTCTGTGCCTGCTGTCTGTGTGTGTCTGAGAGAAGCGAGGATACCCTGAGAGTGCCTTCTAATTTATGCTCTCCGCTGAACAGAAATTCAAATATTTATGTATTTGATGTTTTTAGACTGTTTTCAGAGAATAATTATTGAGAACGGAAAAAATGCAGTTAACCGCCAATTGAAATATGGCTTCATGCAAGGATTGCATGTCTTTAAATATTTAAAACTAGGAATTCCCATGGCCATATCCTAAGTAATCAAAAAACAATTAAATATTCTTCCAGTTGAGAAATGCTTTTTTGTTTGTTTATTTTTAAAATAATTTGTGCCTTTAAGAAAAAAAAAGAAAAGAAAAAAAAAACAAACAAGAAAGTGGGGTTGTGCAATACTTGCAAAGTGAGCGTCCTACTTTTTTCTCTTCCCAAGAACTGGGAGGCAATAAATAAATAAATAAATAAATAAATGTAAACTAAAATCTAAAAAGTCTAAAATAGCAGCATCGTTAAGTTTAAGCAACCAGCCAAAAAGGAAAATAAGATAATTAACAGCATGGATCATCTTCATTTCATAGAGAACTTCAATAAATTGTGCACACTGCCCAATCCTGATAGACAATGAGACAGCTCTTCCATTGTTGAGGGGACATTTAAACATTTCGGTCTCTTAAAATGATTTAGTGAATGGGACTTGGACAGCACGGAGATGCCTGGCAAGCAGACGCACGCTGGTGAGGCTACAGCTGCCTTAAATGCAGTTCCATGAAATAGAAACTGTCTTAAATCAACCAAATACAGCTGATTTTAATTCAGCTCCCCTTTTGTGGTGTGGAAATGTGGTTTTGATTCAAGACGAATGTGCAACAAAAGGTCTTCACTGCTGTGCCAGCTTACCCAATTACTGGCAAACTGCTGGGTCTTAAACCAGCTATCACATGTAAACATTTCCTGCAGCCACCGCCCCCTCAGTTTTTACCAGGGCACTGCAAGTTCAGGGGTGGGGGGGGACGTCTACTCTACCATGCTTTCTTCAATCAAACACATGATGCTGAGGTTTGGCACCCACAGAGGAAGAAAAAAAAAGTTAATTCTTTTTTTTTTTTTTAATTTCTGGAGTACAAAACTGACAAACACCACTTATTTTCTTCTAGGAAAGAGAGGGAGAGAGAAAACAAGTGGCTCTGTACATCACAAAAACATCTGACTGTATTTAATCAGCTAGGAGTCTTGTGTCATTTTCACTTATTAACTTCATGTGAATCATGGACGAGTTTCCTCCACTTGTCTCAAAAAGTGCATGCTGAAACGTGGCTCTGCTACATCGGTTTCAAATTGCACAATCGCAAGGTCATCAGGCTGTGTGAGCGTTTGATCTTTAAAGTCGCCTCTTGTGCATAAAAATGCACAGAAAGTTATGCTGCAACAAAACTCTCAGATCTTAAAACAATGAAACTGCTGCTCCTACATAACAAGAGTAAGTTGGAAAAATTACAACAGCTTTGACAACTTTCTGAAAACGTAACTCAGAGACTTTCAAGAGCTCCCCGCTCATAGAGGTTTACGGCATGTTAGCAATATGTTAGATTCAGACTGTACGATGCAAATCATAGTGGAGATTCTCATTAGTAGGTATTGACAAGCCACATAAAACAGCCTTCTTATGTGCGCCCGCTCTCCATGCCAGCTTTTTCGGCTCACCTCACCTCTCCTCTCCTTTTGTCTCATCTTTCCGCCCGAGCTGTAGCCGTGCATATTTCAGATCGGCATGACAGACAGTGGAAATTATTTATCCTGGGTTCTGAGCTCGTGGCGAGCTGTTTAAGCATTCATACTAACAAAGGGCAGCGGAGTCACAACGAGGCTGACAAGGCCTCTCTCTCTTTCTTTTTTTTCTCTCTCTCTCTCTCACACACACACACACACACACACACTGCAGCACTTTTCAGAAAGACTGTTTCTTTTTTTTTTTCATTCTCTGACCTTTGAAGCAGCTTAGGTTCACAAAACACTTCCAAACAGTTCCCTCTAATGGCCCCCTACTCAAACAATCGGCAGAACGCTCTGACCAAGATGATTGATCTCCGACAAGCAGCTCGATGTAGCTCCATGAATCATTAGATCAGCTCGGAGGTAAAGAGAGAGAGAGAGAGAAAGAGGGGAGAGATATACCAAACTGGTCTGCAAAGGTAACGAAAGATGAAAAAAGAAGGCAGACATACTGCATGCAAATAAGCTTTCACACAGCTGAGCATTTCAAAACTACCAAAAACAGAAAATCAAAAGAATGGTGCATATTTTACACATGAGGGAATCATGCTTAGGTCTCATTTGATTATATCTCAACACAAACGGAGATTACTAGGTTGCTTCATATGTAACTGTTTTTATATCAGCAGCATTTAAGCAGGCATCGCTATACCATCATGAGCACTGGCTATGCTGGTAGTGGGTTGAGAATAAAACAGGGAACTAACATGTTGCTGAACATGTTATAATGACCCAGGACGGCAATCCAAGTCCATGCTGAACAGAGACAGAGACCACAGGGGTGTGAAAGAAGAGTTGTTTGTTTATTTATTTATTAGAAAGGAAAAAGAGAGAGATAAAGAAAGGGAGTGAGAATGGGCAAAATGGGCAGGAAGAAAGAAAGAAAGAAAGAAAGAAAGAAAGAAAGAAAGAAAGAAAGAAAGAAAGAAAGAAAGAAAGAAAGAAAGAAAGAAAGAAAGAAAGAAAGAAAGAAAGAAAGAAAGAAAGAAAGAAAGAAAGAAAGAAAGAAAGAAAGAAAGAAAGAAAGAAAGAAAGAAAGAAAGAAAGAAAGAAAGAAAGAAAGAAAGAAAGAAAGAAAGAAAGAAAGAAAGAAAGAAAGAAAGAAAGAAAGAAAGAAAGTGACAAAGGAAGTAAACATGCAAGTAAACATGAGGTAAATGAAAGGGGAGATAAGAGGACAAGATGAGCACGCAGCAGTGGAGCATTTGAGACAGTGTGTCAGACTGATAAACACTCGTGCCTTTTCCTGCTCTTCATTGAACTATCACACGGTGTTTCTGAGGCAGCCGTGTTCTTTAATGTAGCGCTGTGTCGAGCTGCTACAAGTAGCTGAAAGGAGACCTGTCAAAGGTCAATGTGTGCAAGACACTGCTCACTGCAGGGAGGACTAGAGGAGATGAGAACAAAACAGCATATGTCAGTACCCAGATACTTGAAGCACGAAGGAACCATTATGGGCTATATGCACGCATAAGTTCCACATTTGACGTAAGGATGCTCGTCCATTTCCGGTTGTGTAGATTAAAGCGGAGGAAAACCGGAGAAAACGGGATTATGGCAGAGTCTTCAATATTTACTGTCCTCCCGTCTTTGAAACGAAACGTACATATGTTTAGATGTAATTTTATATATAGTTATGTTTATTTAATATAATTTTAAAAAGAAGCATAAACACAACGAGGGGTGTCTGTTTTATCTGTTTTTGTGACTAACGTTTCATTAGTATAACCATGGAGTATAAAATTCAATATAAATTCTCGGTATTGCATTGGACTCTATGATCGGCGGAAGTTATCGAGCATCCTTAATCCTTCACCGGAAATAACGCCGTGCATAGAGCCCATTACACATGTAATACTCTGTAAAATACCGGCAGCTGTGGTTGCCAGAAATTTACCGTACAAAATACGGTAGCAAGACTTTACAGTAGCAAGGTTTCACAGACTTAACTTAAAATTTACAGAAGTAGACTGTATCTCATTATCTGATTTAATGTTAAATTATCAATCAATTGAAGAAGTAATATCTGTTTTGTACCATTGTAATATGCTGACAACCAACAATCACAGAAGTGATGAGAGACACATGATGTATGGAAGCTCATCAAATGCAGCTCTTCCATGAGTAAATTAATATTAATATATAGAAGCTGCACAGTGTCATTCACTCAAACATTAAACACCATCATGGTAACACACATGAAATTTTAAAAAGGCAGTAAACATTAATTTAACAACATTAAAGGGGTCATGAACTGGCTTTTTAAATTTTATTATATTGTTGCCTGAGGTCAACTTATGACGTTCACTTGGTTTTTGCATTCAAAAACATCAAAATGAATAAGTAATAAGCTATTTTCTACCCTAGTTTTGAGCCTATCTGAAAAACACCGTTTTTATGGGCGTCTCGCTATGAATATTTTGTATTGGTCGGTAGCTCGATTCGGTTTGTCATCACAAGGTAAGCATCTATGTTATTTAGTTTTGCGTGCAACGTGAATCGGTGGGCGGGGCTAAACCAACCGTGTTGAAGTAGACGTTGATCTTCTTCTGCAGGGGTGGTGTTTTATCCTCTTTGACGTCATAGTTCCCCACTTTGAAAAACAAGTCGTTTGCTGAGCCTGGTGTCAATAAAATCTTTTATTGGACTAACAAGGACGTTTTCATTTCTGAAACTTTCAGGATAATATTCTTTTAATATGATGACCTCTTAGATGTCAAAAGCTTAAGGAAAATTTGATTTCTCGGTTCATCACTCCTTTAAATGTCACATTAAAACCCTAATGTACATAACTGATTAGAAAAAGACTAAGCAAACTATGAAGAAAAAAGTTATTTCAACAAAAATACATCAAATGTGAAGTGTCATGCAGGGAATTGTGGGAATGTCAATTTACGTTTTTTCGAGTTGAAACATTTTAGACGAGTTGTTCATTTTTACTTTAAAAATTGTAAAATTAATGGTATTTTACAGTAAAATTACATGAAATTTACCATTAGATCTATCACAGTTAATTACCGTATATAGTAAGAAAAGGTTCAGTTAACCAATTAACAGTTTTTCACTGTAGCATTTTTACATTGTAGTCTTTTACCATTAAAATTAAAATCATTTTTTACAGTGTACATGTAGTAAACTACTTTGCTTTTTTGTCACTTTAGAAGGAGACTTTTAAAAAGGTAATGATAGAGAAGATGGCTGGGATTGGGAAATTACAATTCAAACTTCAGTCGCCCTGGACATTAAATAACTATAAAATATTTGAGCAACACAAAACCCAAGTACCAAGTATATAGCATCTTCTTTTAAGAGAGGAAAACTGTAATTTAAGACATCGCATTAAGAGACATGTGGCCTGCGTGACCCTTGACTTAACTGAATCTGAACACCATATCAAAGCCAGCAGATGCCAGGACACAGAAGTGGTCTTGTCTATTGCAGGCAGATGCGGGCAAGCAGAAAATGAACAAAAGCTGCCCTTGTCTCCTCCAGTGTTACTGTAAGTGAAAGATCCAAAGCCTGTCAGACTGGCAGTCAGGCAGCACCACTGGAACCAGTAAAACATGACTGTGTGAGACAGACAGACAGATTCTCAGGGCCTTCTAAACCTGTTCATGATTGCAATGGTCAGCAATTTCTAGTCTTTTACCGTTAAAATTACAATCATTTTTTACAGTGTACATGTAGTAAACTGCTTTGCTTTTTTGTCACTTTAGAAGGAGACTTTTAAAAAGGTAATGATAGAGAAGATGGCTGGGACCAGTAAAACATGACTGTGTGAGACAGACAGACAGGTTCTCAGGGCCTTCTAAACCTGTTCATGATTGCAATGGTCAGCAATTTCTAGTCCTCATTAGGTGTGTGAGACTGCAAATTTACTTTTTTGTTTTGGTTTTTAGAACACACAAAAAAACATGGCTGGCCAGAAAGAATGGAAGGAAGGAAGTGGACGCCCAAAATATAAATGTAAAAAAGTGTAGTGATTAAAGCTGTCAAACGCACAGCTTTATAATTTACAATAATTGTAACGCACAATAATTTATTGTGATATTGTAAAAAATAAATTAAATGCTCTCTCAACAGACATTCTATTGAATACAAGTAATTTTGCAGTCTAACTATAATGAGAGTTAGTTGGTTGAACGTCTAATGTGGACTATCGAAATAAAGTGCAACCTTTTTTTTTTCTTTTCTTTTTTTAAGTCTACCTCAGACATATATTATATTTTTGATATAGGCAGATAATTTACTGAATTAATCACATCATGCAACACATTTAAATAAATGTGAAACGATTGACAGACCATTTTTATTATTACTATTAATAAAAACTTGTTACAATAACAACTGACATGATAATGGTAATATCAAGTAATTGAATATTTTAAAAGTTGATTTTTTATTGCCATTACTAAATATCTTCCAAATATCAAAGCAGTAGAGCAAATGAATTGTACATGGACGAACAAGGAGCAAATACATGATAATTAGATCAGTGACCTTTGCACAAAGCTCAACAACTCTTCCCCATTGAGAGGTCAGAGGTCACGTGTTTTAACAACTCATGTTTACACAAAACGCACAACACACTCCAAGAGGGCACAGGTCAACAGGTCAACTCTCTAAACACCTGTAGATTGACTGCTGTTTCTAAATGTACCGAAAGATGTTCTGGAAAATACAGAAACTTTTACACTCTGTATGCAGGCTAAATTCACATAAATCACACAAGGCGGCGAAGGGAGGACATGCTTAAATCCCTCTAAATAGGAAGCATATGCACCAAGGCATTACTGTATATTGAGGACAAATTAAATAAAGCCAGTTAAGAGAAAGAATTTTTGGGACACAAACTCCATCTGCTGATGAAAACAGAATAGAGTAAGAAAGGTATAAGAAATGAGGACACAAGAAGGAAGGGTGAGGAGAAGGCAAAGACAATAGAGGCACACTGACACGGCTATGAGAAACAGCAGTGGACAACTCTATAGATTTTTGCTCCCAGTGTAAAGACCACTGGGATTGTGTGGTGGCAGTGGGTGGGTCCCCTTTAAAACCTGATGTGGGGGGGGAAGAAGCCCCAAACCTCCCCAACCCCCTCCAGCTGAGCGCCAAGGCTGCACAGATGCAAACTCCCCCCTGACCGTGCGCTTGCCAAGACGAGCTTCCGAACCCACACCAGCTGGGAGCCCTCTGATGAGGCCAACACATCCATTTCCGTGGTAACCGTGCCCCTCTCCCCTGTCCTCGCCAACGTACACACACATAAATACAAACACGCACAAAATCTAACTCCCACCCCCCATAATTTCCAGCAACAATATCACAGCACAGGGGCAGAAGACAGTTAAATACTGCCATTCATACACACAGGTGACTTGAACACAGAGTTGAGGACATACCACCACAATGATGAAGTTAAAATACAACATCATGTTTGTCTAATATCTCCAGTTGATTTATTACAGTGTCAGGAACAAACAGGGCAAAACCATTAAATTCAAATTTGGCGTAGAGCAGAAAAGCTTAAGACAGGAAGCCAAACCCAAATATCAATTCTAAAGCATTTAGGTGTCAGCTCAGCTTTTTTAACCGTATTGACCGATCTACACTTAACAGGAAGAAAAGACATGATGTAATGTTAGAACCAACAGCACCTCACAAAACACAGACACTGCTAAACTCACAACCACAGTCTGACAAAAATCTAACAGCTTGCTGAAAATGTTCACTGTTTAGCTTGTCCATTTAATAAACAATTAATGCAGAAACCAAAACATTCCACACATCGCACTCCTAATCAATAAAAAAAAATGCACTTCAATAGCACTTTGGCTATGTCAAAACCTTTTCCAAACTGACAACTTCGGCAGCCACAAATTAATCAACAATCTTGCCGTACTATGTAAACTCTCACTGAGATCCCATCAAAAACACATGACTGACATCTGTTGGGCCGAGCACAAACATGTTCTCTCACTCCCTCATGCACTACACAAACACACACACACACATCCATTGGCTGCTTGTTACTCAAAGCTATTAGCTTACTCCACTTCTGGCGTATCCATCCTCAGGGTAATCCAGTGAAGGAGAGACGCACGGCTGGGGAATAATGCAGCATTGTTGTGGGAATGTGAGAGATAGGGAAGAGGAGACAAGACAGCATTTATCAAGAGGAGCTGGTAAACATATAATCTCAATAAACTGCCAAGGTCAGGCAAACCGCACCTGGCAGACATGAAGTGTTGAGAAATGGAATGGCATGAAACAGGAATTCAGATCCTGGAACAGGATCAGTGGCTCCTCCAGGTAACCTTGGGGTCTTTGTGCTCTTAGAAAGAGGACACCCAGTTCTGCACAACACCCTGATACATTTATCCAGCTCTTGCTTGCTCCAGTCAAGTGTCCTGGTTTTAAAATGGTGGTTCGGCGGCTGCTTGTTGAGGTTTTTTGAAGTGCCAGGGCCTCAGAGTGTGCTACACAAAGCCGGTAGCGGGCGTGCTAACACCAGAGCTGTGCCAAGAACAACAAGCCAAGCAAGCAGCTGTGCACTAGTGGGATGGCTTGCCCGAGGAATCAAAGATTGCCGCCGAAGAAAGAAAAACAACATTTCAAAGAAGCGGCCCTCTTTACTGTCATTAGTCAAAGTCTGGAAACAAAGAGACAGAATCGCAGGCCATAAGAGAACCCAGTGTCCACGTGATCTTAAGAGACCGCTCAGGGTTAGCTTTAGTAAAAGTGTTAATGAGCTCTGATCAGGACATGCAGATGAAAGTTAGGATGAGTTAGCAGGCTAGCAGATGGGCACAAACCCACCGAGACCTGAAAGAAACAGTGCAGCAAGAACTAAAGAAGGAAACGAGACAATATAAGGGATCGTGAACTCTGCATCCAGACAAGCACAATGGCGCCTAGACTACAAGACCGGTTTCCCAACTGAAAATGCCTTTTACCAGTCAAGCCGTCTTGAGTGCAAGCTAGGAGTTAATGTTACATTCCAGTTAGTCTGTGCTCCTGGAGGAATTTTAGATTTGAGATGCACATACGATATCCAGTCTTTTCACTCCATTACAGTAAAGAGAGTGCTCTTAACCATTTCAGATGTTTCCTAAGGCGTAGCACCTGGGGCTCCCCTATCGAAGAATCACTCAAAGATCAAACGGCTAATATTCTTTTCTGTAGCTAAACCACCGCATTAATACCTAATGTCTCCGAATCACATTTCCGCTCTCACTTTACGCCATCATCGCTAAAAAGCTGCATTATCTTTAAAGCTCAAACCTTAAGAGAAATAAAAAGGTGGGAAAAGAAGGGAGAAACATCATCTTTTAAGTGGCAAATTTGGTCATTACCCAGGGAAAGAGTAAGAGATCTTTAACAGCACACTGTTTGCCCATGTAAAGATGAGGAAAGTGATAGAAAGGCACGAGAGACACGGTGTGACGGAGATGAACGGAGAAAGATTCCTTCCGTTCTCGTGCCTTTGGCGAAAAACACTCGAGCCAGCGGTTAACCTCCATCCCCTCAGGACAGATACCGGAGCATCTGGCTGCTTCTAATACCCTCAGAGAGGACAGAGATGGAAAAAGGGAGGAAGATCCTGTGAAAGCAAGAGGGCGCCCACGTGCTTACAACCTTCCGACTGATCGGTGGCAATAGGCCACTGCCAAAGGCCCGACTCCTAAGCTCTCATCTCCCATTACCGGTGAGACAAAAGCAGGCCCTGAACTCCCCTTCACCCTAACCAATTACAAGCCCCCAGAGACAAGTCCCTAACTGCTCCAAGCCAACTCTACTTTTTTTAATCACTGCCGTGTAATGTTGCAATGGATCTCAGCCTGCCGCAACTTTTGCAACTGTGGAAACTGTGACGTGCTGTGTCAGTTTCCTAGCATTCCTAAAGAAAAAAGACAACGGATATCATTAATAAAGGTGTGATCCAGTGACCATCTGATGTTTTAAACTGTTGTATATTAAGAAGTGTAATTTAGGAAACTATTTCCCACTTCTAAAGACTGCTGAACAGAGAGCAGCAGCAACAGTTCTTTTGACTGATGAAACACCAGTTAATTCCTGCCAGATATTCTGTATGAAGCCTTCAGTGAACTGTGTTTCACAAAGCCAGTGCACAGTATGTCTTCAGAAGGGGACGTCTTAGCTAAAATCAGTTTTTAGTCCCTGCTACTGTGGTCTCCATCAGTCCGTCTTCGGTTGAAACTTCTTCAATCATCGCTGCCTCCGTTTGTGAAAGATCATCTGGTCAGATGTCTGAAATGAGAGAGTGAATAGGTTGGGATGCTTACATCAAGCATTGAAATGAAATCTGTGCATGGCACGTCAATAATTCCATCTTGAAAAGGACCAAATTTTCTCAAAAAAGGACTATGCGGCTTTTCCGCCTAAAGGCTCCACTTAAGGCAAATTATCATTTACCTTTCGAGGGCTGCCAAATCATTAGGCAGGGACATTAAAATCAGCCACTGCAGCACCAGAGGGGGCCAAAGTGAACCAGTGCCCGGTACACAGCTGAGCATGCGTGTGCACGCGTGAGCGAGTGCATAGTGTGTGTGTGTGTGTGTAAAAAGAGTGTGCCAGTATGCATTTGTGTATATGTGTGTGATGACATCAAAGCTTCCAGCAGTCAAGGGTTTGCCATGTGTCCAGAATCATTTGACATGAGCAGATGCATCATTAAAACCTTGCCACACGCGCAGTTTCCTGTGCCAGCCACCACAGCCATTCTCACTCTCGTCATCATTAGCAATCTTCTTTATTCCGTCTCTCCTCGTATTTCCAATGTGTTCTATAATAATGTGCAGATCCAACAAGGTGAGAAATCTATTCCTCTTTCTCTACTCTGGCCTTTTCTGGGGTCATGGGACTTTCTGTGTGTATCTGTCAGTCAACCGGGCAGCTGGATCAATTGGGAATGTGGACTCTTTTCCACAATTTTTTCTTGTTCTTTCTTCCCTTTTTTTTTTCTTCTCTGGCCAGACGGTGGCATCCCAAGCTCCTCTCATTAAATCAAACTGACTGGTCGGGTGTGTGGCGTGGCCAGTGACCACCTTCTGATGTTCAGCCAGGGAAATGTGAAGGGACAGACCTTACCTTCTTCTGAAAGGCTGGCATATGGCCCCAGCACAGCTGCTTTACTCCTTCCCCTTCTCATCTTCTTCCCTCCCTTAAATCATTCTGTGTTTGGTCCTTCTCCTCCTCCTGGTCAATGCTACTGTCCAGCCTGGACACCAGACTGGAGCACACACACGCACTCAAACACCTGAAACAAACCCAGCTGTTTGGGAAACTACAACCAGACACTGGCGGTCACCACCTTTCTCTCCTAAGGAAGAGGATGTTGTGTCTTTGCAAGTCATGTCTCACTATAAAGCAAGACTTCCAGGTTTAAAATAACAACTCCAACATTTCCGGGTGAAAGGACAAAGCAAACTGTCTATTGTGGAAAGGGGGGAGGGTGGTGTCCATTGAAGGGTTGTTGTTTTTTTTACAATGAAGTTAAAAAAAAAGAAATCTCTTTGGAGGTACACCTGAACAATATAGCAGGAAGGGCTGGGGTGAATACCGCTGGGAAAAGAGAAGCTGGCGCAGGGATCAAAGCTTGGCTTTAAATGATCCAGACTGTAAACACAACACATGGATAACTTATGACATAATCTATCTATCTATCTATCAATCTTCACATTTAAAATGTACATTTCTAAACCTTCAATGTGGCTACAATATTTAAAGTTTGAAATGGAATTGAATTGGAATTTAAAAGGCATGAAAAAATGTATTCTGGCACACAACCCTGCTTTTCTGTTGTCTCTCCACTCTCCTATCTCGTCAAAGCTAAAAGTCACCAAACAAGATTTGTTTTAAAAGGTAAATTTAGATGATAATTTAGCATCCAAACCACCACAAAGCCAAAGATCATTAATACCAACAGCCATCACTGACATATGTTTGTGTGTCATTAAGGTCAGGAACAGAGGCAGTGAGGAGAGCTGCTTTATCAGAGCACTAGATAGACAACAAGGACTGAGAGACCTCTAACCAGCCCTATCCAGCCGTCAGGAGCACGCCACATACTCTCTCCTTTGTTTCCTTTACAAGGAGATTAACTCCTGGGCACAATTAAGAAGTGCACTCTGAGGACTTCCCTGACGTTCGGTTATAAACTCCAATGTGTCTCACATTTCAAAGACAGCAGGTTTTTTGCTATGCACGGAAAGCGTTGCACACCATACTTTACATGAGTACTGAGGTTCAGCCAATTGCACCTGCAATAAACAGCAGATTTATGGAAAATATTTTCATCGTTTTGCCTCTATCAATGCCAAAGCTTCAAATTAATTATTGATTAATCACTTTCTTTCTTAACAAAAATGCAGACTAGCAATATCAAAGCACAGCGAGAAAAAAAAGATTATAGCCCCAATTCAGGTTCCTTCCAATCATTCATAACCATTGTATTGACAAATACCAAGTTGCTAATCACTGAGCTTGAGAAATAAAAATGGTCAGCATTTCCCCCTGGACACACTAAAGCTGAAATACATCAGTTGTCTTTAACAAGCAAATCTCAGAGAACTAGAGTGAGGAGAAAATAAATCCTATGTGTGTGTGTGTGTGTGTGTGTGTGTGTGTGTTTCTTTCTGTTTGATAGATGCATGCAGCCGAAGAAAACCCCAAAGCACAGCATCAGGACTCATGAAGGCACATGCGCTTGGATGCAGTGGACAGTACAGACCCCCAGTGTTGCTCTGGTGTGGTCAAACCAAGAAGGGAAAAGGTCAAGGTACATTTTAGAGCATGCAATGAGCTTTAAAATATTCATGGTCAGCTTTTTAGCACATGTGGCCACTCCAGAAGTAATGAGATGGGAATAGTAAATATTTGCCAATGGTCTGTACCATTCCCATGTGCTGAAGCTTATTTTGAATACAGAGGATGCTAGGGAGGCAAGTGGAGGGGGCACCTGATAACTAATTAGTACATTTGCACAAATAATTAGAATGATTGATTGATTTTTCACAGGGAGGCGTGGGAGACATGTCAAATGAAGATGGTCAGCCATTAAGGGCAGACTACTGGTGGTCCATCTGAAATCATCATTCTGAGCATATGCTGATAATAGGAAATGAGACAGACAGATGACATTAAAGACAGTAGAAAGACAACTTCTCCCTTGAGGTACACTTTGTGAATTGTTCATCAAATAACTCTATAAACCTATAACTTCAAAAAATATCTAGGGTAATTGTAAGGGTTTAAAGAGAAGATGTATTTTTAGCACTGTACATCCAAAATCAGAGTATTTTAGGCAATTCAGCATTTGAGACCACTGAGACCATTTGAGACACTTCATTTAAGTAGGCCCACACAGAATCCGCACACGTCCATGTTTTTCGGGACCAATTGTGGGTGGAAACGTGGAATTATACTGAAAGAAAAATCTAGTTTATTATATATAAAACTGAAATATATTAATTTTTTTTTTTTAAAGCCAGCATATAATCTGAACACTTTTTTTCAGCATCAATTGTAGGGGGAAATACATGGATTTTAGAGGTTTTAAATATATTAAATTAAATTAAACAAATAAAAATAAAATTCTAAAAACACAAAAAAGTGTTAAACGGAGCTGTAGTACTGCACTGCTGAACACATGAATGCATTATCAAATTAGACCACATATTTTAAATTAAAAGTGTTAGACTTCTAACTAAGGAAAACTGCAGAATTTCACTAGGTAGCAGCTCCACATCCGGAATAAGAGCAAGGTTACTTTAAATTCCGATTTTGTATTTTGATTTAAAATCGAAGGGCTCCAGGCTCTAATGTCCCGCTATTCATCTGAGTGATGTTTGTTGCGCCTTGAGCAAAGCACTTAAAAACTCAACTTGCTCCACAGGCACAACAATATGACACCGTTTTCAGTGTTCTTGTGCTAAATGACAATCACATTTTTTTTTTTAAATAAATAAATAAATAAAGTAAATATTCTACCCAGCCCATTACAAACAGTCGAGTTTGTGGAATGCATATAAGACCACGTCCTATTCCTCTCTCCCGCAGCAGAAACGCAGACACGCAGGCTAACGCGCCAGTCTCTTAACATCAGTGTGAACACACACATTACGCTGAGCAAATAGATATTCTATCTCATTATCCTGTCTTTTAAAGTAAAGGAGAGGCAGACTGTTTGTGGTGGCCGAGCGTAATTTCCCCCTCATACAGAATTCAAATAGAGACAGGTAGGAAATGGGAAAGAGGTACCGAAAGGAAAAGAGAATGTGAATGAGAGTGAGAGCTGGGGGTTGATTTCTCCATCAGGCCCTTTTGTTGGTTGTGAGCAGTCACAGGAAAGATTCGTCTTCATCTTCCTGGCTGGCTCTTTCCAAGCTACTGTAACTGACACCTCGCTAGTTTTTTTTTTTTTTTTTTTTTTTTTTTCGAGGGCCTCTGCGAATCTAACGCATGCCTCGAAATTCTTCAGCACTTTGTATGAGTCAGTGACAGTGAGGAAAGGTGGCGCAAAGGAGAGGAGGGCAGGACGGGTAAGGAGAGGTGAAAAGGACGTAACTGAAATAGAAATGTGAATTGGAGAGTAGGGAAACACAAGGAGGAGGGGGAGATAAGAGTATAATCCCTCTTATGTCAGGGACAGACTGGAGAGAGACAAGATTAGGCGATACCTACCATACCGTTACAATTAGTCTCAGCCTTGACTTAGTGCTCACATTGAATGCCTCTCTAACAGGGTCAAGGAAAAAATGATTTAAACGTCTATATTTGTGCACTGGCTGAAAGAGTGGCGCACAATTTGTCTCTGTCTCTCTGTATTTTAGCAACATCTGGCAGTAGGAGATTTAGGTTAGACAAGTAATTAGTGCCACGTATTTGTCCTAAAGACAGGTGTATTTTCATTTAAAAATCACTTCATCACTGTGCTGGAGAGCAGCCGGTGCATACACACATACACACACACACCTCCTCACCTTCCATGCTTCACAATGACAAGTTTGTGTGGGCTGATGTAAACTTGAAAGGTAAACTGCAAAAGACCCCTTTAAGCAAAACATGTGGATTTTAGTCTGTTTAACCACCATCAGATGATCATTCGATGCACAAGTCAAACTTTACAGCTCGGTTTCAATATATGCATTTATTCAGACACATCTAAACATAATATAAACTACCGCTCAAAAGTTTGGGGTCAGTATGACTGTTTTACAAAATCAAATTAAAAGTATAAAAAATGTAATATGATCTCAATTATACTAAAATATCAATGAAACATACAGTAAAAATTAATTTTGTGAAATATTATTACAAATAAAACGTGAATTTTTGTATTTCAATATATTTCAAAATGCAATTTATTCCTGTGATGTCAAGAGCTGAATTTTAAGCAGCCATTACTTAAGTCTTCAGTGTCACAACTCATTAATATGCTGATTTGTAAACTTATTATTATCTTTCTATATCTATTATGTTGAAAACAGCTGTGCTGCTTA
>NW_024121111.1:19865601-19890601 GCF_016745375.1 Pimephales promelas | reverse complement strand
GGGAGGCGAACCATTTTATTTTTTTTTGTCAGATTCAACTGGTAAAAACCTGTAACCTGTGCCACCCACAGCACGCCTGTTGACAAATTACTTTTCCAGTCATTCTTTTTTGGATACACTTTTAAAAAAAAATGATAATAATTTACTAAAGATGCATTGCACTCCCAAAAAGCTATTTCTAATCAATTAAGCATTTAGATGGTATAAACTAGCAATTAATAACTTTTCACAATATATATTTAGTCTAGGTCATTTTAATTCATGTTTATAATGCTACTAAAAAATGCTACTTTATACTTCACTGAAAGCAAAACTGTACAAGCGAGGGTGTTTCACCAGCTTATTAGAATGACTAGATAAAGTCTGGAGTAATGATGCTTTACCATCACAGGAATAAAATAAAATACATTTTAAAAAGTAAATAAAATAGAAAAAGGTTGTTTAAAATTTACTGTATTTTTTACTGAACACAGATTAATGAACACAGACGCAGCCGGATCATATCAATCGACCAAGAGCAGCGCAAATTAGTGTCTGCTTTTTTTTTTGGTGCGGTAAATAATGCCGTAAATTCCAGCAAATTGACAAGTGCAACCCTTAGTAAATCAACTTGATTCATAATCTACTAAATTTTTTGCATCTGAAACAGTAGCACCTCATTGCAGTACAGGAGATCCAGGGGACAGAGTTGGATCCAGATCTAAGGGGTGGAGATGGGTAAGATTAGGGGTGGGGTTAGGGATCAGAGGGCGGAGATGGGTAGATTTAGGTATATGTAAGGTGGGAGGAGTTGGATCCAGATCTCCCTGGATTTCGTGTTCTGCAGTGAAGATCATCTCATCTGAAAGGGAAACTCCTATAAATGCATATGCAAGCAAGGTCAGCCTAAAAAATAACCCTCTCCACGCCTATTCGGCGCTAATTTTTCACTGCTTGTCAATTTTTTTACGTCGAAAGGTTCGCTAAAGCAAACTGTTTTAGTAAATCTGACCCATGTAGAAATCAACATTAAAATAAATAATGAATTCTGTAAAAGTACTGCTTATAAAATCGAATACACTAATGTTAAAAAAACTGAAACTTGTTGTAAAGTGTTACCATTTCATGTATTTTCATGATTTTTTTTTTTTTCCAAGCATGGAATCTTACAAAATTCCTTGATATTTCAAATGTTTCCCGTGTCAGTGGGAACCCTGGAACTGGAAAAGTCCCATCCTGTATGATTTATTGCACTGCACTTGATAAAAGCTCAGTTAAGTGTGTCAAAATTCATAGTGGAGAGGAGGTGAGAAGGAGAGGAACAGTGGGAATACAAATGGAAGGAAGGCTGGGATTAATTGTCCGAGAAGCGAAATGTCTGCGGTGCAGTTGCTGTGCTTTGAGGGCTGGGGGTCTCACTTGTTGTTGGGGTTGAGGTCAGGAGCGGGTCGATTCTAATGGTGTCACCCAGCACGCTCACAATTCCACACTCATTACACCATTCACAATTACTGCTACCTATTTCCCCGAGAGGGCTGGGCCAACCATTATCACGGCGACTCAAATGAAGTGGATAATTGTGTCTCTCTGCGGCACATCAGGAAATGGGGGAGAGAGAGAGAGAGAGAGAGAGAGAGAGAGACAGAGGAGGAAGAAAGAAAGATGGATCAAGTGGTGTAAGACAGATATCAACAGACAACAAGCCAGTTGAAACAGAAGGAACCCTTGTCACATTTACAAGCACAAAAACCACATCACCGCAGATCAAGCCATCAAAAGTTGGAACAACTTCACCAATTCATGAGGGAGAGACGCTTCGATTCAAGCTTGCTAATAACACAACCCTCGCGATCGACTGATCTGCAAAGACTCCGTGCCACTAATGTTTAAGGAGTCGGAAAAGGGAATTCATTCATGGGAAATGACCAAAAATAGAGGCGTCTCTTGAATGCTATATTTATAAGAAATGGAGGCCAACTCTCAGACCGCAATCCTACACAGACTTGTCAAACTGCGTGCCATTACTATCCCTTGTCTTAGCGCACTTGTCATGTAAGACTTGTACTCAAATGAAATATTTATTCTGCATAATAACTTTCAAAGGGGAATAAAGTATGGAATTAATTATTAATCATATGTATATTCAAAGCTTTTCTTTTTTTGGGAGCGTTAGATATTCCCAGACAGTCTCAATCTGACGAGAGTCCCTGATTAAGTCTAAGACTCAAAAAATATAAGCTGAAAGACATCAGAAGTCAGAAAAAAAAAGAGAGAAGGAACCGCAAGCTTTTGCCCCTTGATTTAACTAGTTCACAGGTGTCAGAAGCGGGATGTTTTGCAACACAAATTTCACGGCTCGTTTGGCGTATACTAACCGTGCTCTAGTTCTGTGGAACAAAGTACATTTGCTGTGGAAAAGGAGTCAAGGTCAGGTCATCAGCAGACGTCATAAACTCCCATTAACGGGAGTGAGGAAATAAAGAAGGCCACTGATGAGAGGAAATGCGATCTGAAGCGATAGATATCTCATTTACTGCATTCTGCCCCATTTTGACACAATTTGCTTCAAGCCAGTTAATATGCAAGTTATCCATCTGAGAGGGCGTGAGACAGACCATTTCAGTGTCAATTTACAGCAAAAAAAGAGAATGTGAGTACCCTCCATACTTCAGAGCTCTTTAGTCTAATTCAATTGTACCTTTCAATACCTTATGATATGCAGGAAGTGCTTGGCTCGCTATATCACATTATGGGAGGATAAAATAGTAAAACGAATTTTTTTTTTTTTTTAAAGGCGGCAAGTATGCACAGGGATAAAAGCAGATAAAAAGTCAAGCTTACTTTTGCCTTGTCTGGGGGTTGAAAAGTGGCTATAAGTGCTTTAGCTAGCGCTTAGCAGTAAATGCAAGGCATCCATCATCCGCCTCAAATAGTAATGGGAGAAGTTATTCCTTATTGACTTTATTCAACTCTCTGCTTGACAGACTATTCATAACCAGCTGTGGACATCACAGGAGCTCAAAAGGATGCAGAGAAGTTGGATAAAGCAACGCTGCCCCATATTCACACTACAAAAAGTAAGAAAAGACAAATGAAGAGGTGCATTACATTTTCCATGCTTGTTCACTATTCCGTCCACTATCGTCAAAGATGATTAGCAATTAGAATACAGTTTGAATCAGTGGTGAGGTTACGTGCTGGGCAAGAACTCCCTGCCCCACAATGAACCCCCATTGGGTAAACAGAAAAGAACCAATATAAATGTATTGCAGATATCATTAATGTTCTTAATGACAATAACTTAATGTGACAACATAAATCAGGATAAATGACAGCCTGATTTGAAAGGAAATATCAGAAGGCCAAGCCCTGCCTAAGAACGAGAGGAGGAGCTGGGGATGGAGGAGGATAATCAAACAATAAAGCTGATGATAATACTGAATGGGCCACATTTATAGGGCTACTGTGATAGGCGTCGTATTCCTAGAGATAGACGTGGATCAGCTGAGAGTCAGCTGACGAGAGTATGACTGACGTAACCTGTCAGTACTAACGCTATGCTTGATTTTTGTTGTCTTTAAAAAATGCTCTTGAAAAAAAACAGATGATGCACTTTATTAGCAAAAAAAGTGTTGCACACTTCACATACTCAGCTGTTAAAGGTTTCCTTACACTGGATGACAAAATAAGGTTTACAAAGTAAGAAATTGTGCTTTTATCAGGGTGGGTTAATTTGGATGGGTGGTTCCTTGCCACAATCACAACTAACTAGTGGAGTAGTGCATAAAAAGGTTCGACAAGTAAAGAGAATTTGAGTTGCAACTTGCAAGGCTTGCACACATGGCCAATGCAATAAAGCAACGAAGAAGATTTGCAGCCTCTGTCTCAAACATCCTGCATAAATCAGGGCATTTTAACATATGGGTTTATTCCCTGATCTACTAAAATAAAACGTTTTATGCATTAGTGTGCTGTTGCCCAAAAAGTCCAAGACAGAGGAATCGCGCCGACCTGTGAGTAGTGCATGCATTCATACCGAAGGATACGAATGGAAATCTGACTTTAAATAATCCTGACCTAAACTGTCGGCAGGCATATCTCATACCATTAATATTTACATCGCATCAAAGTCGAAGGACTAAAATCTGAAGATGTGCGTTCGGACAAATTTAAAATGCATACATAAATAACAACACCTGGTAGGAAATCAGGTGGGCTGACACTTGACATGCATGGAGACTTGTCAAGCATGGAGAAACAGAAAACATTTTTTTAAAAAGCTGCAATGCCGTTTAACCCAATATCTGACAGAATTTTTCCAGCAATGTAAACTTACTTATTTTATAACATTTTGCCAACAAGAGTGTTTTGTGTTTTGTATGTTTAATATGCATCTGGTTACAAGCTCAGCATAATGTCTGTACTGTTATAGTATGTTGCCAGAGTAACGTTTAATCAACTGAGTTAAGCTGTTGTTGTATTAATTATATATTTACAGTAACATGCAAAAGTCTGGCATAAGATATTATTTTTATTTGACAGAAATTAATACTTTTATTCAGCAAGGATACATTAAATTGATCCAAAAAAAAAAAAACTTTTGCATTGTTACCCAAAAAAGCAATTTTTTCAAGTAAATGAAATTCTTCCGAATGCTCTATTTCCTCATGGTTTCCTCAAAAATATAATATTAAGCAGCATAATTATATGTACACATACACATCTAAAGGATTATTAGGAACACCATAATAATGCTTTGTTTGACCACCTTTCACCTTCAGAACTGTCTTAATTCTACGTGGCATTGATTCAACAAGGTGCTGAAAGCGTTCTTTAGAAATGTTGGCCCATATTGATAGGATTGCATCTTGATAGAGATTTGTGGGATGCACATCCAGGGCACGAAGCTCCCGTTCCACCACATCCCAAAGATGCTCTATTGGGTTGAGATCTGGTGACTGTGGGGGCCCTTTTAGTACAGTGAACTCATTGTCATGTTCAAGAAACCAATTTGAAATGATTCAAGCTTTGTGACAAGGTGCATTATCCTGCTGGAAATAGCCATCAGAGGATGGGTACATAAAGGGATGGACATGGTCAAAAACAATGCTCAGGTAGGCCATGGCATTTAAACGATGCCCAATTGGCACTAAGGGGCCTAAAGTGTGCCAAGAAAACATCCTCCACACCATTACAACACCACCACCAGCCTGCACAGTGGTAACAAGGCATGATGGATCCATGTTCTCATTCTGTTTACGCCAAATTCTGACTTTACCATCTGAATGTCTCAACAGAATTTGAGACTCATCAGACCAGGCAACATTCTGTTCAATTTTGGTGAGCTCTTGTAAATTGTAGCCTCTTTTTCCTATTTGTAGTGGAGATGAGTAGTACCCGGTGGGGTCTTTTGCTGTTGTAGCCCACCCGCCTCAAGGTTGTGTGTGTTGTGGCTTCACAAATGCTTTGCGGCATACCTCGGTTGTAACGAGTGGTTATTTTAAAGTTGCTCTGCTATCAGCTTGAATCAGTCATCCCATTCTCCTCTGACCTCTAGCATCAACAAGGCATTTTTGCCCACAGGACTGCTGCATACTGGATATTTTTCCCCTTTTCACACCATTCTTTGTAAACCCCAAAAATGGTTGTGCATGAAAATTCCAGGAACTGAGCAGATTGTGAAATACTCAGACCGTCCCGTCTGGCACAAAAAAAAAAAAAAAAAAAAAAAAAAAAAACATGCCACGCTCAAAATTTCTTAAATCTCCTTTCTTTCCAATTCTGACATTCAGTTTGGAGTTCAGGAGATCAGGACCACACCCCTAAATGCATGTGATTGGTTGATTAGATAATTGCAGTAATGAGAAATTGAACAGCTGTTCCTAATAATCCTTAAGGTGAGAGTGTATATATATATATATATATATATATAGTGTGTGTGTGTGTGTGTGTATACATACACAATATTACTGTTTTTAATGTATTTGTCATCAAATAAATGCAGCCTTGGTGAGAATAAAAGACTCATAAAATCCGACTTTTAAATATTTTAAACATCTTACTGACTATAGTATTGATATTTACTACACTAGAATATTTACAACACGCCGCCTGTACATCCTCGAAGAGAAGTATCAGGCTTTATGTAACATCGGTTTAGCACAACGAGGCAGCCTGAACTCTCCATCTTATGATACTGGTTATTGGAGATGATGAGCCTCTCGTCGATGAAAATAGCAACTGCAGCCGCAACCCAATTATGAGCAGAATCTTCCCCGTTTTGTTTTCTTTCTTTCTTTTTTTTACCTTGTGAACAGTAGGTCAGATGGGATCGACCAGGCAGCAGCGTTCAAAACAGACAGCTCGGCCCCTATTTGAGGATCAATAGCAGTGGCTAATGTCTGATCTGTTTCTGTCCATATTCAAATACGACGTGCTGGGATTGTAGCTCACATCGTCTCCTCAAAGTCATGTACGATTAGACACGCCTGAAAGACACAATGAGAAAGAAACAGTGAGCGAGCCAGAAAAGGAAATACGTTAATTAACGAGGGCCTATCCACGGTTCTGTGTCTCTGATTCAATATTAAAGGCCTTAACTGCATACATTTAAATGAGATCTGTACATATATCCCATAAAAAGGTAACAGAGAGGGTACTTCCAAATATGAAAAAAAATTGAATGAGATGAAATGAAACACTGACTAAGAACACATTTTCTAGCTCAGTACATCATGATATAGCTCCAGGCGCTACCTTTTGTCTAAATCTCCACACTGACTTAAACTGCGCATTGTAACACGACACCTCTGATTTCATGCAATATGGAGGATTACTGAATTGAATTGAACGCTCAGCGTTTTTGTTCACATTTCTAAATTAGGATTTTCTGTCTCCATAATGACAGAGAAGTCTCTCTTTTTGTCAAATCAATGCCAGCTATTTATATGAACGGTAATCCTTCACCCGGCTCTGATCTGCAAGCGCTGTGATGGTTTAAAGTAATGACTAAAAAACAAAAAAGACACAGAATGAATGGGAATTGGCTTCATTCCATGTAAAATAAGATTTCACTCGGCATCGGGAGACTTGCACAATGCAGTACAAGGAGTCTGAAATAAAAAATCAATGTGGGCCAATATACGTGTGTGTGATTGGGGCGAAGGGAGAAGAGGCCCCGCTTTTGTAAAAGTAAAGTGGGAATAGCTTGTAAGGAGATGTTATGGTTATGCTAGCGATTCAAATATCCTCCTTGCTTCTTGACAGAACGAGTCAGCCTGACAAGTAGGCTATCAGCCAAGAGATCATTAAGCTAAAGGGTTGAAGTGCCACTGCCAATGTGTGGGGGATGCCATGGCAACAAGGGTTCACCCTGCTTGAGAGACAAGATAAAAAACAATGAGAGGCAGGGTGCGGGGCCGTGTAACGATCGGCACTGATCGATGGCTCACTCTTTCTCTCTTGCGCTCTGCCTCTGTTCTTCCCTCTTTAGAGATGGAGGGAAAAAAGAAAGGGCAGCATCATTTAGGCTTTGTGGCTAGCAGAGCTTAGGAGGTCCTTAAACACGCAAGAGTGGGAAAAACGGTGAGGACAGGCACACTGCGAAAATGGCTGACTGTAATGATATCAATCGGTGAGATCCACAAAAGGTCCTGAGTGAATCCTTCACACATATATGCTATTGAAAGGCCAATTCATCAACATTTAGTGCAATTAGTTCCAAACCTGTATGACATTCTTTCTTAAAGGGATACTTCACCTCTGGATAGAAGAATGTGTATTTTTGGCTTATGTGGATGAGACAACAACTCCCAGAATGCACTTGCTTCACTGCCCTAGGAGGCCACGCCTACCACAGAGCGCAGTAGTTAAACAACAAGTCTAGGCTACTAGTGAGTCTATATGATGAGTCTGCCTGAAAATGTGTTTCGAGATCGCCCAAAATGTCCGGGATTTGGCTTTTGCCGTGGGAGAACGGTGCGTGGCCGGTGGCGTGATTACCAATGAGCTGTGAGATGCACCGGCCTCGTATCTCTTACGGAGGAGCGAGAATTTTCTTAGCAATGTAAAAACGCATATCAACCGATCACTTGTTAAGCGTTCATGTAAACACTACATTCAGATTCACCAATCGGAATGAATTCAGTTGGATTGAAACAAAAGCTGTCCATGTAAACAATGAATGGCAACTGCAGAAAGCAAAAGCTGAATCCCGGACATCGACGGCCAGACATGTCCGGGAAAAAGAGGATTGAAACCCCTACTACTCAGCTTTCTCCACAGAACAAGAGCCTTAGAGCCTTAACCTAGCTTAGCTTCCAAAAAAAGATGGCTGACACTATGTGTACATTCTGTGAGTGAGTTCCCACCCTCTTTGGGCGGGTTGAAAACATGCGGAACAGCTCCTACTACTGACTGTTTAGCCTCTGGCCAAAAAATCCTTTTTTCCAAAAAGGATTTTTTCCAGACAAAACAAAATACATAAATCTCTCGTCTCAGGGGGACATGAGGGTGGAAAGCATGGTAATTCGAAAATACTAGTTTTCTACTGATACAAAGCTTAATGCTAAATCCTGAAGTATCCTTTTAAAAACACAAAAGAAGATATTTTAAGGAGTGTTTTTCAATGCACTTCTTTCTTTTTTCTCTACAATGAAAGTAAATAGAGTGTAACAGTCAGGTTTTGGAATTAAAAAAACCCATTCATATTCTTCATAGGGGAACCGATTCTGAATGATAACCAAAAACATTAAAGAAAGACAGACCTATTGAGAGCGTCTAGGTTGTTTATTGATGGCATATCCTTTGTTGAAGCCATCAGTCTTTTGGATTACTTCTAATTATATATATATATATATATATATACAGTTTATCTAAATTTCTGGAGAAAAAAAAAAACAAAACATAATTTTGGCAAAATTCTGCAAAAATGGTCCACCAGTTCGCAACAAGCAAACCATGACAAAAGAACCAAACTGCAAATGAGTCAGTTTCCCTATTGTTGTGATATTATATTTCAAAATATACTCCATCATTTTAATTAAATTTTTTGTAATTTACAATACTTCTTGGAAAAGTGTTATTTCCATTATTAAAATTGTACCCAGTCTTGTACCTTTGACATTTTACTTAATTTTCAAATACTGTTATGCTTCAAATCAGTTTGCAATGTTGTGCTTCACCTCATATCAAGTAGGTAACTCTTAATTTAAGGCGTTTTATTAATCCCTGGAAAAATACAGAACCAAATGTGGGGAGGTACTTTTGCACTCTGAGAATATGGGAATTTGTAAATATGCAAGGTACATTTGTTTTATCCAAAAACAACTCGCTAACAAAGTAGGCCTATAATCTAGGCTATCCGTGGGGGAGAAAGAGCCGTCCGAATTGGTAACCGAACGCGTCAAACACGTCGCGTCTAGTTAGATGCTTGAATCTTCCGCAGCCCGCTCAAGTTCAAATTTTTCTACCGAGGAAGACTTTCGCGGCAAACGAGTCACCCAATTCGCGACGCCCGGCGCGAATGATGCGTCTTCGCGTCTTTGCATTGACTATGAATGTAATCTGCTATCGCAAGTAGCCTAATTAAATTCACGTTCTGTGTGAACACACCATTAATGCATAAGCCAACATCATGGCCATATATTTTGAAAAAACACAATATACTCTTCAAATACTCGCGTGCAAAACACTTGTTTCCTTCATTAACATGTAGACTACAAACGTTTACATTCGTAAGTAACACTTTTCTAATTGTTGATGCACAATTTGTAGCAATTCTGAAATTCAGTTAAAAGTAAATTTCTTGACCAAAAATGCAATAAATGATCATGTGTAGGCCTAAGTACAAAAAATAAGCTTACCTCTTCTCAACGTCTTCACATGTGCTGTGAAATAAAATGGCTTAAAATTTTTGTCTGGATAGGCATCACGGGAAATTGCATATCACATTAATTAAAATGATATGCTAGATTTACTTAATTTTGATGCAAGTTGACATGCCTTATGTATTTTTCATTTTATTTATACATACATTTAAGTGCACCTAGTAACTTATATTTTTGTGTCACACACACTATATATTTTAAGTAAACGTTGAAAAGTTATGAATACTTAATTTTTTATGTTTGATCCAATTACTTTTATAAGTAATGGTTGTTCAGCCAACGAATCGTTTTTTAGAGTGTAGGGTCCTTATATCACAATACGAGTGATTTTATTTTCAAATAATGATATATATATATATATATATATATATATATATATATATATATATATATATGAAGAGTTCAGATGCAAAAGCCTCTAAATGCCATTTGAAATTTTCTTCTAAAATGACCATTTTTATCAAGCTTGTATATTTAAGTTCAGGAATTTCACTTAAATGACAATTAATAGGTAATCTTCATTGCCATTTAAGTGAAATCACTGAACTTAAATATGCAAGCTTGATAAAAATGATCATTTTAGAAGAAAATTTCAAATGGCACTTAGAGGCTTTTGCATCTGAACTCTTCATATATATAGTTATTTTTGCTTTAAAATAAGTTTTTTTTTTCATAATTCTTGTCACCATTTTCAAAATCACAAAAAAACGAATACTAATACTAATAAGCAAGCTTACTGAGGCCAAGTTAGCAGTGATAAAGAAAGAAAAAAGAAACAAATTACAAGCATATAGGAAAACAAACTGCAATAGAACAAAGACTCAAATGAAACAGACTAGGAAAAACTACAAGCACTAGAAATAAGAAAGTTTGAACATTTGGATGCTGTCAGTTTAGGACTGACTGCACGGATCCAATATACTTGTGCGTTTTCTTTTTCAACTGTTAACGTTCACTTAAGTTAAGACATAAATGACTGTTGTTTACTTGCAAAGACATGGCCACTTTGACACATAAATATGTGTATTTAACCATCAAGCCCAATTAGTCGACAAAAAGCAAACTCATGTGCATTCTCACATGAGTAGCGGTTTATGATCACTATCTTCATGTGCGTGCATCTCTCTGGCGCATATAGCGAAATGAGTTGTATTTCTCTGCCTACTGCTCTATGTGCTTCAATGGTTTAATGTCACTTGTTTTTAAACCACAATACTTCAAAGCGCATGCAAACGATAAGCTTTCGTGACTCAACTGCATACCACAGCAACGTCACTTGAGCGGAGCGTAACCACGATAGAGACGATAGTCCAAAATCTACCAGTTGACAAATTTCTATATTCAATTGAATATGGCATCGCTGTCAAAGAATAATGATCTGGTAAGTGGATTTACTTATTGTAGAGTTAATGAACATTATTATGAGCATTGTAATTTAGTTGTTGTTTTGTTTTTTGTTTGAAGCGGTTGTCATAACAGATGTCCGGGAAGAAAACGGGAGGTTCACTCATTTAAATCCGTAAGATCTTGCCTTTATGCTGTGGAAATACAAACTGTAAGACAATACAAAGAGGAAGCCTTTCCTTAGAAGGAAGGAAGTCATACAGGTTTGTGATGTATGATAAAATGGCAAACTGCCCCTTTAAGTGCTCCAGAATGAAGAAGACATCTGCAGGGGCTTTCGTATCAGGGCAACTGTGCATCTCCAACAGTTCTGCCACATAGGGCCGACAAACGAAGTCAGACACAATCATATGGAGATATTTTGGTCCAAAACTATCGAACGCCTGTGACAGTGGAATATGTAGTTGTAGAGAATAGTCACACGTGTATCAGTTTCACAAATCCTATTCTACAAATCAAATGAAGAAACTCGTACGCTCACATTTTTGCACCAAGTGGACTGTGAAATGTGGTGCAAAAGTGAGTTGTGCATCTGTAAAGGAAGTGGGTGGGGCCAACATTAATATTCATGAGTTTCCCGGGCATGCAAGTGCAACTGCTAGTTCTAGATCGCGCTCCTCGTTTCTCAACAGGTTTAATGTTTTTATTAATTTGTCACTGACTGAATGATTGCTGGCATTCACTTCGTGAAGACTTAGATTAAAGTCTCATCTCATCGTATAATTTCACCTTGTGAAGCTTTAAAACTGATTTTTACTAATTTGTGAGCTTAGAATTATAAGGTTCTATCTCCACTTTTGGTCGAAATTGAGTTTTTGACATAATCTGAACCATCAAATCTGAATTTGATGCTCAATATCTCAGAACTACCCTAAACGGAGATAGAACCTTATAATTCTAAGCTCACGAATTGTTATCATTTGTTAATTGCAATAAATTAAATAAGCCCTTATTCGTGGATCTGAGTATTGCGATTTCGGTTTCATATCGCGAATCGTTACAGGCATATATATTTGGAGTGATTGATCTTACATTCTCATTTAAGCCAACTCATTTAAGACTAAACACAAGCATGAATGACGTGTTGCTTGAATACATATGGACAAAAGTGGATACAATACATTTGATACGACCAGGTTACTGTAAATGAAAAACAAAAAAACACTTAGTATTATTTTATGGAATATAATACCAGCAACCATTCAGTCTGTGACAAATTAATAAAAACATTATGAACTTAACGAAAGACCACAATTGTAGTTTAAGTTCATGCTGACGTTTAAGTGAGCAACTCTCATTGGATGAATTCACATACTGATTTGCAGATGAGCAAAATTTCTGTGACTTCACATTTTTTTTGATGCAGGTGTGTAAATGCGTTTTGCACCATATTTACTGCAGAAACTGTAGCAAAAATGTGAGTGTATGAGTGTGACTTCAGATTTACTGATCCACATGTTTGGCTATTCTCTACATACAAATTCCACAGTCACAGGCTTTTTGCAGTAGTTTTGCACCAAAAATATCTTCATACAATCAGGCTCTCGGAGGCTGGTAGAAGCTCCTTGAGACATTTGATAAGCACCTGCTAACCCAACACCCCCCCTAAACGTCTCTCCGGGCACGCTCGCTTACTAGCAACATGTCCTGATCAATCCAGTGAAAGAAATCTGTCAGGAAATCTTTAGCATTAGGTCTGCCACCTGAATGAGGATCAGGGCCTTTCAGTCGGGCAGGGTGCGGAGGGGTCTTAGGAATCTTCCTTTCCGCATCTCTGAGTGTCAATACGGATTATGAGCATAGCTTTTATCTTTTCAAGCGCACAGACTATTTACTCATTTAAATGGATGAATAAGTGTTTTCCCCCCTTCTTCGATAAATAAAAAAATAAAAGAGACTTTGAATGCATTCAAATCCTGCTCCAAATTCAAATTCGGCTCCCTTATGCATCCTTTGAGATCTAATCTGTCTTTTTAATCCAAACAATTCACTGAGGGCAATTTTTTAACATACTTCCTTAAGACCTGAACGGATAAACACAGTCGTGCTATTGTCAGTGGCAAAGCACCTTTCTTCCCAACTTAAGACCAACAATTCGCTCGAAGATTGACTGCTTGCCAGCACATGCAAAGCAGGTGAGTTTAAGAAGCGTTTCCAGCAAAACGCCTGAGCAACAGAATCATAAAGAACTTTATTTACTGGTATTTCATTGGCTACAAAAATAGGCCTTTATATCACCATGCCATCAACGTGAAAAAGAGCCAATAAAACCTGCGAAGAAGCGCCACAACGACGAACAAATAAAAGCAAATTTTGACATTTCGCATTCAGCACATCTCTTTATAGGTCAGAGGCAACCCTGGCCGACCCTGCATTGTTTCTAAATGCCATTTTGTAAAAGAGGATCTCAGGAATTAATTAATGCATGGGTAGCTGCCACTGTCAAGAGGCACGCATTAAAATCAATGATTAATAAATTCAAAACACACAACAAACTCAGAGGGGAGATGAAACTAGTATTGTGTTCCCCAGGAAGCGGCCCCAGTGCGGGTCCTCCCACCAGCGAG
Source organism: Pimephales promelas (assembly GCF_016745375.1). The sequence continues at coordinate 19,876,764 of NW_024121111.1, read as the reverse complement.
GCGGCCACTCAGATGCCTAATGGAAAGTCGCCGATGCCAGCTGTGTGCCTGTGAATAAAATCACTTTAATTAAAGGCATTACAATGAACAGAGAATACACGCGGCAGAGTCGACAGGAAACGGCCCTCATACTTGACACACACACAGCCAAATCGGCATAATACCTAAAAGGAACAGAGGTCCCAGATGATCAAAACACAAATAAAACGAAAAGCCCGCAGTTTCTTTTCTGAGGCTATCAAGCACAACAATTAAAACACACATAATTACATTACACAGATCATTCCTGATGTTCTCTATTATAATCTGAGGTGGGAGGCCTTTGCGTTCTTACGAGATTGAATTGCCGTTCAGACATCAGATCATTTATTTTCAGACTTCCAGAGACCACGCAAAATCTTTTTACTCTAAATGCTTAAGCATTAAAAGAAATCAGCATAAGGATGCAGAACACGGAACCGCAAATTGTTCATTCTGCGGCAAAAAAGATTTCCAATTGTCTGTATACTTTTGAAATATCATGCTGTCTTGCAAGCAAACAAAACAGCAAAATTACTGTCCACCCCCATAGAACAGACGAAGGGTTCCTCTTAATCTGATATACAACAAAGATGAGCCCTGATTATATTCTCCCTCCTCTTCTTGTTTTAAATAGACTGGGAGCAGTGCCCAGAGACAGCTGGGGTAAACTCAGCCCAGCTGATGCTGGATCAGTGGAGCAGTTTGTCTATTTAACCATAAGGGGGCGGCAAACGCAAACTCACCCGGACATATGCAATTCATTCACGAGCAAATAACATGCAAATGGAGAAATGTGACAACAACACATACATAGGCTAAACCTCTTCTGCATTCAATACGAGAGGGCTGCACATGGTTAAAAACAGGCTTAACATTTGTTCTCTGGCTCATAAGATTCACAGAATGAATGTGTCATTGTTTAGAGGATAAATAGAGAACACATGTGACAACTCTTGTGGAAATGCTTCTAAAAAAAAAAGTTGATCTTGACAGACTAAATAATACAGTTTGAAAAAGCATAAGGGGGTCTAGTTAGGGTGACCAACAGTCCTGTTTTCACATAACATGTCCTATTTTCACGTCCTGTCCTGGTTGTTTTTTTTATAAAGTGATGAAAATGTTGTGGTTTTCAAAAAAACTGCTGGAAAGATCAGCTCTACAGCATAATATAGGAAATATATATATAGGCTATAGAAACAGGATAAAGAAGAAGAAAACTAAAGATATAAATATATTTTGTTAGTTTTAGTAAGTTTGTGAGAGCTTTTGTTCAATTTCGAGGTATTTCTTTTAATTATTTATTATTTATTTATTTTCCTAATACAGAAGATACATTATTTCTATCATTATTTCATTCATTTTTTAAAACCTTTCATAATAAAACATGTTGAGTAACCTCTGAGAAGCCTATCTGAATTTGTGTCTTGTAATATATATATATATATATGTGTGTGTGTGTGTGTGTGTGTGTGTGTGTGTGCGTGTGTGTGTGTGTGTGTGTGTGTGTTATCCATACAGAGGAGGCATAGCCTACTTTGAAAAGTATTGAAACTAATAAGACATCTTATGAGACATTAATAAGACAACTATCTGTTTGCCAGGCCGAGTGTCCTGGTTTTTGGTATTCAAAATATGGTCACCCTAGGTCTAGTTTACTTACAAGACATAATTTCAAGATTACATTTTACCATTTTATCACAAACACCCCTATGCATCAACTTCTACAAGCAATCTATCTATGGGTGTATTTTCTGCACTAAACAGGAGGGGGAGTATTAGAGCGAGGAGGGGGGGAATCAAACTAGCATAAAGACCAAGGACTTTCACCAACAGAAACACAGTTTAATAAGTTATGAATCTATTCAGGGTTCAGGTATATGCTAATATATGTAAAACACTAGAATGTAGGCTACGGTACAAGAGCTTTGCATGCCAATACTTTGAAGCTGGTTGCTGCAACAGCATCCTTTCAGTACAAGGAAATATTTCACAAATTACACATTCAGACATTTTCTCATAAATCAGAGGGTTGCTGCATTTGAATTGAGGTAAATAGCACGCAGGATTTGGAATTTCAGACCGAAATTGACACCAAATATCGTACACTAAACAAACAATATCGCCTATGCTAATTATTTATAGATGCATAGACAATGTTGTATGGCACTTAACGCGTTGATTGTTTAATATCAAACAGAATTTATGAAAATAAGGATAATTTAATTTTACAGACCATGCCTGGTGAAAGAACATAATTTGCCATAACGCAAATCAGTAAATTCCTATTCCAGTCAAAATCTCAAATCAACTTCCTGTTGTTAGGCCAGGCAAAAACAACTGGAAGTACGTTGTTAAATTCTGTTGTTAAAATGCGATTTATCTTGATTAGAATCAAAAGCATGATTGAATGTTGCCGTTAAATTGCCAGATTGCCGTCTTCCTTCTGAAGTTCCCCAAAATGTTTGAAATGTGTCTAAAAATATTGACCCATGAGTGTGTGTCCCTGCAAAAACAATATCATTTGATGACAGTAGATGGGGAAAAACAAACCTGGTGTATTTAAATAACCCGCAAAAATCTCTTCCAACTTTGAATAAGGCCTACTTGAGTTAATGCGCATGACGCGGCTGCTTGCTTGAGCTCCTCCGACGACCCTAGCTCGACTTTTGTTGATGACGTCAAAGCGAGTCACGTGTGTAAACAAAGTTGCTGCCACGTGGTCAGGCGGGAAAGCTCCCTACCTTGACAGTTGAGTTTGACAGCCCACGAGAGACACGGTTCTACAAGAGTGGTGAAACTTAAATTTATATAATTCTTCTTAAACAATATAGCGTTTTTAATAAGTGAGATTGTACTGAGAATGAAGTCACGAGAAACTTAATGTGTAGCCAAGAAAGCAAAGAACATAATAGGGTTAAAAAATAAACTAGTAGCTTCCTGTTCCTTGTTTACTAAAGTGTTACACCGCAAACGGTCGTGGGATTTTGGCTCTAAGAGGAACAACAACAATACATCGCAACACTATTAATATATAAATATGTTATATATATATATATATATATATATATATATATATATATATAATATTTATATTGTATTTAAATTTATTCATGGCATAAATAAAAACATTAATGTTCAGTGTCTCTGTAGCAGCATGGGGTGAAAACCAATAATAGGCAATAAAGTAGGCTATATTTTGTATTCTGTAATCTTTGACTGTTAACAGTCTTGACTGGCAACTGGGATTACACTACTGTTACCTTTGAATAATGTTTTATTGAATGTTTATATAATTGTGCCCCCCCCCCCCACACACACACACACACACACACACACACACACACTTTCAATTCTTTTACTTAAATGAAAGGTTATAATTTTGCCAATTTTTGGAATGAAAGATCAAAAGGATAAACAATGCAGATTTATTTTTTACTTACATTTATTTATCATATTTACCAGGGGTATGATTAATTCTGGGCCCGACTGTATATATATATATTATAAATTATTTTAATCCTGTTCTTTTTTTGTTTGTTTGTTTTGTAACAATATTATAATAAAAACACACAATCACCTCATTAGCTGAACTATTCTAGGTGAAAAATTAGACAGTGGAGATTGAATTTTCTCATTTGAACTGAAGAAAAGTTGTGTGAATATAGCTTTTTAGCCCCCGCCACCTCTTATAACTGTAGGGGGCTTTTAATGAAGATGGCTCACTAACAACCCGAGAAAAGCCCGCTTATTTTGCCTAAAACTGAGTCATCTAAATGAATTATCTAAAACAATTTACTCCCCACCCCGTGTCGTACAGGAGACAGAACAACACAACGCATACTCATTAATGCATGTAGGCTGATTATACATTTCAACCCTGATAGCACCTGAACTACTCAATTAACAATTACAAACAAGCAATTCACTCAAGGACTGGAAAGCTTACCCTTTGTTTGTCTGAAAAGAAACCCTTTCTTGCGTCTGATACAGTATGCTTACAGACCGTAGATTTACCCCTGGTTTACCAAGACAAGGCTTAAGCCTAGTCCCATAATAAAATGCACGTTTGAAATGAAAGCAACTTGCAATGACATATCTTAAAATAAATCAGTGCCTATTTTTTGGCTCAAAATGCACACCAGTAATGTTTTCTAAGGCATGTTTTTTAAAGCTACACTTAAACTAAGGCCTGATCTAGGTTTGTCTGTGAAACCTGGCCTTAGATCTTAAGCACAGATATTTCAGACGCTCTGAAATCCATGATTAAACATATTAGCTTCTTCCTGAGGAAAAAAAAATGCTTCAAAAAATGTAAAAAAAAGATATATACTGTATATATATATAATCAGCGTTTCTCACATATTTAAACCAGAACTTTGAGAACTCTTTTATTGGATTGTGTCGTTGTAGTCCACGACGACATTATGAATATTAGGGGCAGACAGGGGGCACAGAGCTGAGACTAGGTGTGACTTTTGGCGGTGATGGCTGGGAGATCATCCAATGGGCACCTGCTGCTGCTGCCACCAGCGTCTGTGTGGAGAGAACAAAAGGGGCCATTGAGCACATAACAGCTGTTGCACTGTTGCCTGCCTGAGGGCCCCCCAGACCCCAGGGTCTGTCTGCTGGGGGAAGCTACCTCCTCCTCTTCAACGTTGACCTCCATACAGCTCTTTTAAGAGACTGCATGGTAACCATCCCGCTGCCACAATGTTAAATACAGAACAGTGACGTGGGCCTCCAACCTCAGTAAGTTTAGGATCTTAGCATGAGGGACACAAAGTGCGCTAATTGATCGTTAAAAGGGATAGTTCACCCAAAAATGATGTCATCATTTACTCACCCTCATGATGTTCCAAACCTGTGAGTTTGTTTCTTCTGTTGAACAAATAAGGTATTTAGAAGAATGTTGGCAACCAGACAGTCGACAACACACATTGACTTCAATTGTTTGTTTCTACTATGCAAATCAATAGGTGTCGTGTCGTCAACTGTCTGGGTTAACCACATTCTTCAAAATATCTTCTGTTTGTTCTGAAGAAACTCATACAGGTTTGGAACAATTTGAGGATAGGTAATGATTTTTTTTTTTTTTTTTTTTTAGGTGAACTATCCCTTTAAAGGTGAGAAGCCTTAATCTACCTCATAATCAAACCCTATTGTTATTAACTGCTTAACCTGCCACAAAACAGGTTTTTAAATTAACCCCATCTGCATTGCATGTTGTATAACGGTCAGTTGTTGAATAACAATCTACATGTGTAATGTTTCAATACAAATCTCATTGAGCAGTTTGCCATTTTCAACAACTGAAATAATAAAGCCCAAACCAAAATTGCCTTAAGCAGATTCCAGTCACCAACACAGCACCCAAACACTGCCAGACCAAGGCAGCAGAGCGATTGTCAGTGTGGAATGTAATGAATTACCCTTGTCTCAGCAGCAGCTGTTGAGGAGCTCACAGACCTCAAGTCCACACTGTTAAAATTTTCGTTGTGAATTTACAGTAAATAATTGGATAAATTTTGCATTACTTTCACAGTAAGGATTACAGTAATATAATGTGAAATATGCTCACAGCAATTTACTGTAATTTTATATCTGTGATATTACAGTACATTACTGGGGAATTACAATATATATATATATATATATATATGAAGAGTTTAGATGCAAAAGCCTCTAAATGCCATTTGAAATTTTCTTCTTTAATAATGATTTTTATCAAACTTTTATATTTAAGTTCAGTAATTTCACCTAAATAACAATTAATAGATAAATATCATTGCCATTAAAGTGAAATTACTGAACTTAAATATACAAGCTTGATAAAAATGATCATTCTAGAAGAAAATTTCAAATGGCACTTAGAGGCTTTTGCATCTGAACAATTCATATAAACACACACACACACACACAATGTAACCCCCCCCCCCCCCCCCCAACAACAAACAACTCTGAGGTTAAGTCAATGTTAGCCCAATGGCATATTTATTAACACATATGTTTCAATGTACAGCAAGAATTTAAGAAATTAATTTTTTTTAGAATTTCAACTTTAAGATTGTTTTCATAAAAGCCATTTTAAAATGCAGAAAATGCAGAGACATTGTGCAAACTTTTAACTGTGGAGCCTGACAAGTAACGTTACCACTGCTAAAAAACACTATGACGCCCACTCAAAGTCAATTAGTTTCCTCAATAGGGTGCTAATATGAGGGTTCATTGTGGTCCTCTTCTTGGTCTTCGATCCTCTTTCGGGATTGATGCCCAGGAAGCACCTGTTAATAAGCAAAGATAGTTTCAGTTCTTAACACTTTTCACTCGTGTTTGTTGTTCTAACCGAATCCTGGTCCAACGCACAAGGTGTGCACGGATCTACACTTCGGATTCTGACCGGGAATAGTAACGTTAGACCACCGATAATCTTTGAAACACTTATTTCAACGTGCGATTTGGGACGTAAGTTACTAATTCTGTTTTCGAATACTATTTAGGACGGTTAGTATGTGAATTGGGACGCAGAAATGTATTAACTTAAACAGCTAACGGTTAGCCCTGCTAATCTATGATAACATTGACTAAGTACAGAAATGTGCACACATAAATAGTAATGTTTGTCCCATCACTGATTTTATAAACTCTACAAAACCAGATTTGTCTAAACGGTGATAGACATGAAAATAGCAAAACTCGATCGTCATTAACTATTAGTATGCTGTGAGAACTTTCAACAATTCCGGGCAGCTGCTAACAAAATGTGAACTGTGTCATGCGATAAACGTTTATTTGAAAGTAAATATTATCATATTAAAATAAAATGGGTGTAAGTGCTGCAAACATGCATGCTTACCTTCTCCGTTAAGCCCGAAATAGAAGAGGCGGCGGGAGACGACGGAGCCTGCAACAGTTCGGTTATGTCACATGACTTCCCAGGGCATAGGCTACAGTATTTCACTGCAATAATACTGTTTGCTGCTGTGAAATCCTTATTTTTTTTCACTGTGTTGCTGTGATATTACAGACCTTGCTGTGACATAACAGCAGGTTTTAAATTGCAATGTTTTATTGTAAAATAAGAGTTAATGCTGTAAAATCCAAGGATATTGTAGTTTTTACATGTATTCATTGGATATTACAGGGAAATGTAATCACAACAAGTTACTGTGAAATAATACTGTTAATTATTGTGAAATGCTGGTAATTTTTAACAGTGCAGCCTTCTGATCGTGACAGACAAAGCATCACACTGACATCTAGTGGATCATGTCCTTGGTCTCTCCTTAACACTCATTCACAGACTGCAAGCAGAGGGCACTGTGTATGTAAATGCACGAGTGAGACAGCCATTACAGGCCCTGTTCACCATTTTGTTTCATAGATCTCATACATGATGTTACACTTCAGTACCTGCTATTTTTGACTCCTATTGTAAAACAGCCAGCAAGCGCACATTTTTTTCTTCGAACTTCTTAGATTGCTTTTTGGTAATTAGACGACTAAAGAACAATTCAAGTTCCATTAAAAGCAAAATTAGGCTGCCTATGTACAAGCATGTCAAATTACACATGCTGGAGTTTTTCCCCATGGAGTTAAATGTGTTCCACTACAGGGTGTAGCCTTGTTAGTAAGTTAAATGGTTGTCATTTAACACATTTTTATTGTATTTTTTTTTTTTTTTCATGAAATGTTTTATCTTTGTTGCTCATTCATCTCTCATATAGAAATGTTAATTGGTAACATGTTAAACACAATTTTCACAAAAGGTTTAAAATATTGAAAGTTAATTAGAATAGAATATAATAGAGATTATATAATAGAGATTTATGCATTATATATATATACACACAAATGTTGAGTATCATTTTAGAAGTCAAGAAACAAATAAGTATGGTAATCATAAAAACTGTCTGAGACAGTGGCTTTATTTAGAAATATGATCTAGAGAAATGTAGCAGCATCTCATTTAAAAACATACCTATAAAAAGTGAATGGTCAAATTTGGTTAAACACAGGAAGCGAAAATCTTAAATATAAAAATCAGAGTCCAAGCTTCTGAAGCTGGTGATTTCTCTGGTCCATTCTGGCAGTGGAGACTTGAGTCCCCGTGACAACCTGTCAGGATTTTGCTGGTCCAAATGGCAACCTGAGCAACAGAAACCCATGCCCATGTTTGTGTGGGGATCTCTGTGGTCATCTTCCCATCTGCTCCAGTCCCACCCTCTTTTAGCAGCAATCAGAGCCAGTTACAGCTCTGAGATTTTGGCAGGTAGTCTACATTTGTAAACTAAAAAAAAAAAAAATAATAATAAAAAAAACAAAAACAAAACAGACCCTTTGGACCATTTAAAAAAAAAAAAAAGAAAAAAAAAAAAAAAAAGACATTTTTGGTCTTTTCAGTCTTATGCATGTGAACTGATAGCTGGGTTTGTTCCGTAATGCCATTCATTTGTTGATTTTCACTTCAACTCAGTCAGGGCTGTCCTATTTCATACATTAGGGAAGTCAGGAGACAGTGTTCTCGGGCTTCTCGCTACTGTGTGGTGGTGTGAGCACTCCAGAGGGAATCGGAGACCTCTGACTGCTCTCGATGTCCACTTGCTGATATGAGTGCGCCTTCCCCTGAAGAACAAGAAAACAAATAAGAAAACTTTAGGCAAGAGGAAATGAAAGCGAGAAATGTTGTGGCTTTGGCAAACGCATGCACAATTCTTCAGTCAGAACAAGATAAGACAGTAGTGTTGAAACCCCAAGTTTTGATTGTGCATGCAAACTGGCCTGAGAAAGTCAAGTTATGGCCTAGCGTCAAATGAGAAAAAAAAAAAAAAAAAAAAAAAAAAAAAAAAAAAAACTTACTAGCCATTCCAAGTAAGCCACATGGGTCTGGATATTGTGCATGTCATCTGCTGCTATTCCTTTGAAGGTCTTGAGGGCTGAGCTGCCTGCCTCACGAATAGACATGGCGAAAGGGACCATCCATCTCACACACTGCTCCAAATCACACCACTTCAGCCCTGGAACAAAACATGCATAAATATGTCATTTACATTTTATAGTATACATGCTCCATTTAATAAAGCTAATCAAGAAATTCACAAAATAAAATCATTAAAAATCAAACCTGAAACTTTCATCACTAGCTCTAGAGAAGAGAAGTGGAAGAGTGCAGAAGCTGCGATGAGGCTGTAAGAGAACTCCAGACTTCTTGCATCCAGTACACACAGATCCAAGAGCTACATAAAAAAAGACAGACACAATAAGATACAACTCTCTCCTCTGTCCACCATCACCTCCACGCTAACTGCTGATGATTTTGCCAACTTTTTCCACAAACAAAACTAGAAATATCAGCAGTCAGTTCTCAGCTTCACACACAGGAACCCAGACTAACCTCTCCCACAGCCAAAAACCTTATCTCCTCCATCACTCCACTGACCGAGGAAGGATTATGTAAACTTCTCTGCAGTCATCCTACCACCGGTCCTCTAGACCCCATACATTCACACCTCCTAAAAGCATCTCTCCACACTTCTACCTGCTCTCCCACACATTAACTCATTCCTCCACACTGGCATTTAACTGCCACTGCTTAAACATAATACTGGCCACTGCTTAAAGTAAAAAAAAAAAAGTTAAACATTACTTCGTGAATTACAGACCTGTCTCTCTCCTATCATTCATCACAAAAACACTTGAACAAGCTGCTTTCAACCAAGTATCATCTTTCCGGTCTCTGAACAACCAGCTGGATGTCAATCAATCTGGCTTCAAGAAAGGGCATTCAACCGAGGCCGCATAGCAGTCAGTCCCCGAAGCCCTGAGGATCACAAAAGCTGCTTCCAAATCATCAGTTCTCACTGTGAATCATCAGATCCTTCTGTCCACCCTCTCATCACTGGGCATCACAGGTACTCCTCTCCACTGGTTTGAGTTCCATCTCAAAGATAGGTCCTTCAGGGTCACATGGAGACACATTTTTTTTCTGGCGTTTCAGATTCTCGCTGATTAGCTAACAGCGGTCATTGAACGATCGGCTGGCGATCCTGTTAAAAACTTCTCCATTTGACAGAGCAGAGGGTTGCGGCTTCAGGACGGTCGCAATGGCACAGACTTCGCTGCTCATATCAAGTTTAAGGCATTGACACTTGCTTACAGATTTACCAGACTCAGCTCTGTCCTACTTCCACTCACTACTACGAGTCTACAAACCCACCAGAAGCCTAAGATCAGTCAATGAGCGACGGCTAGTGGTACCATCACAGAGAGCCTCAAAATCACGTTTCCAGAACATTCTCATTCATGGTTCCATGCTGGTGGAATGATCTCCCCACCCTCATCCGGAATACCTGACAGCATTCAAAAGACAACTGAAAACTCTTCTCTTCCCTGAGCACCAAAAAAAAAAAAAAAAAAAAAAAAAAAAAAAAAAAAAAAAAAAAAAAGTTTCCTTTAAATCCTTGCTTATCTGGCTTATGCTACTATGAGCAATGTCTGAACTTTGCATTTTGAGCACTTAATGCACTGTTTTTTGCCTCTTCACAATGACATGCTTGGTTTAGTCCTCAGTTCTAAGTCGCTTTGGATAAAAGAGTCTGCTAAATGACTAAATGTAAATGTAAAACCTAAGCAAAGAGAGACATCTGCTGAGACGAAGAAAAAAACAGCCTGAACACCAGCTCAAGTTCAACATGTATACAAAAACTTTTAAGCAAGGAAGTATTACTATGGATGCTTTTTGTCTCTATACAGTTTTTTTTTTAACCCAGACAACTTTTACATCCTAGATTAATCATTCAAATAATATGGTTTGCTATAGATCCTTGATATTCAGCTCAATACCTTTAGATGAAAAACTAAGACCTTGGAATTTCTGTTGTTCACAGTACGTTTTCAGTATGTTCTTATATGATTTTAATTCTGGTAAAAAGGCTACAATCTTCTATTCCATTCACAAAACATTATTTTATTTAATTATATTTATATAGTAACTTGTAGTAAAATGAGTGAAGTCACATGAATATGAAAGCTGTTTCCTAAAAGGACTTGTCATTACTTATACTCATGTCATTTCAAACCTGTATGATTGAGTTTTATAAAAAATAAAATTTTAAAAATCTCTTATTTTGTGTTCCACAAAAGAAG
>NW_024121111.1:19827604-19865101 GCF_016745375.1 Pimephales promelas | reverse complement strand
CTATATGAGGGTTCATTGTGGTCCTCTTCTTGGTCTTCGATCCTCTTTCGGGATTTGATGCCCAGGAAGCACCTGTTAATAAGCAAGATAGTTTCAGTTCTTAACACTTTTCACTCGTGTTTGTTGTTCTACCGAATCCTGGTCCAACGCACAAAGGTGTGCACGGATCTACACTTCGGATTCTGACCGGGAATAGTAACGTTAGACCACCCGATAATCTTTGAAACACTTATTTCAACGTGCGATTTGGGACGTAAGTTACTAATTCTGTTTTCGAATACTATTTAGGACGGTTAGTATGTGAATTGGACGCAGAAATGTATTAACTTAAACAGCTAACGGTTAGCCCTGCTAATCTATGATAACATTGACTAAGTACAGAAATGTGCACACATAAATAGTAATGTTTGTCCCATCACTGATTTTATAAACTCTACAAAAACCAGATTTGTCTAAACGGTGATAGACATGAAAATAGCAAAACTCGATCGTCATTAACTATTAGTATGCTGTGAGAACTTTCAACAATTCCGGGCAGCTGCTAACAAAATGTGAACTGTGTCATGCGATAAACGTTATTTGAAAGTAAATATTATCATATTAAAATAAAATGGGTGTAAGTGCTGCAAACATGCATGCTTACCTTCTCCGTTAAGCCCGAAATAGAAGAGGCGGCGGGAGACGACGGAGCCTGCAACAGTTCGGTTATGTCACATGACTTCCCAGGGCATAGGCTACAGTATTTCACTGCAATAATACTGTTTGCTGCTGTGAAATCCTTTATTTTTTTTCACTGTGTTGCTGTGATATTACAGACCTTGCTGTGACATAACAGCAGGTTTTAAATTGCAATGTTTTATTGTAAAATAAGAGTTAAATGCTGTAAAATCCAAGGATATTGTAGTTTTTACATGTATTCATTGGGATATTACAGGGAAATGTAATCACAACAAGTTACTGTGAAATAATACTGTTAATTATTGTGAAATGCTGGTAATTTTTAACAGTGCAGCCTTCTGATCGTGACAGACAAAGCATCACACTGACATCTAGTGGATCATGTCCTTGGTCTCTCCTTAACACTCATTCACAGACTGCAAGCAGAGGGCACTGTGTATGTAAATGCACGAGTGAGACAGCCATTACAGGCCCTGTTCACCATTTTGTTTCATAGATCTCATACATGATGTTACACTTCAGTACCTGCTATTTTTGACTCCTATTGTAAAACAGCCAGCAAGCGCACATTTTTTTCTTCGAACTTCTTAGATTGCTTTTTGGTAATTAGACGACTAAAGAACAATTCAAGTTCCATTAAAAGCAAAATTAGGCTGCCTATGTACAAGCATGTCAAATTACACATGCTGGAGTTTTTCCCCATGGAGTTAAATGTGTTGCACTACAGGGTGTAGCCTTGTTAGTAAGTTAAATGGTTGTCATTTAACGCATTTTTATTGTATTTTATTTTTTTCATGAAATGTTTTATCTTTGTTGCTCATTCATCTCTCATATAGAAATGTTATTTGGTAACATGTTAAAAACAATTTTCACAAAAGGTTTAAAATATTGAAAGTTAATTAGAATATAATAGAGATTATATAATATATAATAGAGATTTATGCATTTTATATATATATATACACACAAATGTTGAGTATCATTTTAGAAGTCAAGAAACAAATAAGTATGGTAATCATAAAAACTGTCTGAGACAGTGGCTTTATTTAGAAATATGATCTAGAGAAATGTAGCAGCATCTCATTTTAAAAACATACCTATAAAAAGTGAATGGTCAAATTTGGTTAAACACAGGAAGCGAAAATCTTAAATATAAAAATCAGAGTCCAAGCTTCTGAAGCTGGTGATTTCTCTGGTCCATTCTGGCAGTGGAGACTTGAGTCCCCGTGACAACCTGTCAGGATTTTGCTGGTCCAATGGCAACCTGAGCAACAGAAACCCATGCCCATGTTTGTGTGGGATCTCTGTGGTCATCTTCCCATCTGCTCCAGTCCCACCCTCTTTTAGCAGCAATCAGAGCCAGTTACAGCTCTGAGATTTTGGCAGGTAGTCTACATTTGTAAACTAAAAAAAAAAAAAATAATAATAAAAAAAACAAAAAACAAAACAGACCCTTTGGACCATTTAAAAAAAAAAAAAAAAGAAAAAAAAAAAAAAAAAGACATTTTGGTCTTTTCAGTCTTATGCATGTGAACTGATAGCTGGGTTTGTTCCGTAATGCCATTCATTTGTTGATTTTCACTTCAACTCAGTCAGGGCTGTCCTATTTCATACATTAGGGAAGTCAGGAGACAGTGTTCTCGGGCTTCTCGCTACTGTGTGGTGGTGTGAGGCACTCCAGAGGGAATCGGAGACCTCTGACTGCTCTCGATGTCCACTTGCTGATATGAGTGCGCCTTCCCCTGAAGAACAAGAAAACAAATAAGAAAACTTTAGGCAAGAGGAAATGAAAGCGAGAAATGTTGTGGCTTTGGCAAACGCATGCACAATTCTTCAGTCAGAACAAGATAAGACAGTAGTGTTGAAACCCAAGTTTTGATTGTGCATGCAAGTGTGCATATATAAAACTGGCCTGAGAAAGTCAAGTTATGGCCTAGCTTCAAATGAGAAAAAAAAAAAAAAAAAAAAAAAAAAAAAAAAAAAAACTTACTAGCCATTCCAAGTAAGCCACATGGGTCTGGATATTGTGCATGTCATCTGCTGCTATTCCTTTGAAGGTCTTGAGGGCTGAGCTGCCTGCCTCACGAATAGACATGGCGAAAGGGACCATCCATCTCACACACTGCTCCAAATCACACCACTTCAGCCCTGGAACAAAACATGCATAAATATGTCATTTACATTTTATAGTATACATGCTCCATTTAATAAAGCTAATCAAGAAATTCACAAAATAAAATCATTAAAAAATCAAACCTGAAACTTTCATCACTAGCTCTAGAGAAGAGAAGTGGAAGAGTGCAGAAGCTGCGATGAGGCTGTAAGAGAACTCCAGACTTCTTGCATCCAGTACACACAGATCCAAGAGCTACATAAAAAAAGACAGACACAATAAGATACAACTCTCTCCTCTGTCCACCATCACCTCCACGCTAACTGCTGATGATTTTGCCAACTTTTTCCACAAACAAAACTAGAAATATCAGCAGTCAGTTCTCAGCTTCACACACAGGAACCCAGACTAACCTCTCCCACAGCCAAAAACCTTATCTCCTCCGTCACTCCACGGACCGAGGAAGGATTATGTAAACTTCTCTGCAGTCATCCTACCACCGGTCCTCTAGACCCCATACATTCACACCTCCTAAAAGCCATCTCTCCCACACTTCTACCTGCTCTCCCACACATTAACTCATTCCTCCACACTGGCATTTAAACTGCCACTGCTTAAACATAATACTGGCCACTGCTTAAAGTAAAAAAAAAAAAAAGTTAAACATTACTTCATGAATTACAGACCTGTCTCTCTCCTATCATTCATCACAAAAACACTTGAACAAGCTGCTTTCAACCAAGTATCATCTTTCCGGTCTCTGAACAACCAGCTGGATGTCAATCAATCTGGCTTCAAGAAAGGGCATTCAACCGAGGCCGCATAGCAGTCAGTCCCCGAAGCCCTGAGGATCACAAAAGCTGCTTCCAAATCATCAGTTCTCACTGTGAATCATCAGATCCTTCTGTCCACCCTCTCATCACTGGGCATCACAGGTACTCCTCTCCACTGGTTTGAGTTCCATCTCAAAGATAGGTCCTTCAGGGTCACATGGAGACACATTTTTTTTCTGGCGTTTCAGATTCTCGCTGATTAGCTAACAGCGGTCATTGAACGATCGGCTGGCGATCCTGTTAAAAACTTCTCCATTTGACAGAGCAGAGGGTTGCGGCTTCAGGACGGTCGCAATGGCACAGACTTCGCTGCTCATATCAAGTTTAAGGCATTGACACTTGCTTACAGATTTACCAGACTCAGCTCTGTCCTACTTCCACTCACTACTACGAGTCTACAAACCCACCAGAAGCCTAAGATCAGTCAATGAGCGACGGCTAGTGGTACCATCACAGAGAGCCTCAAAATCACGTTTCCAGAACATTCTCATTCATGGTTCCATGCTGGTGGAATGATCTCCCCACCCTCATCCGGAATACCTGACAGCATTCAAAAGACAACTGAAAACTCTTCTCTTCCCTGAGCACCAAAAAAAAAAAAAAAAAAAAAAAAAAAAAAAAAAAAAAAAAAAAAGTTTCCTTTAAATCCTTGCTTATCTGGCTTATGCTACTATGAGCAATGTCTGAACTTTGCATTTTGAGCACTTAATGCACTGTTTTTGCCTCTTCACAATGACATGCTTGGTTTAGTCCTCAGTTCTAAGTCGCTTTGGATAAAAGAGTCTGCTAAATGACTAAATGTAAATGTAAAACCTAAGCAAAGAGAGACATCTGCTGAGACGAAGAAAAAAACAGCCTGAAACACCAGCTCAAGTTCAACATGTATACAAAAACTTTAAGCAAGGAAGTATTACTATGGATGCTTTTTGTCTCTATACAGTTTTTTTTTTAACCCAGACAACTTTTACATCCTAGATTATCATTCAAATAATATGGTTTGCTATAGATCCTTGATATTCAGCTCAATACCTTTAGATGAAAAACTAAGACCTTGGAATTTCTGTGTTCACAGTACGTTTTCAGTATGTTCTTATATGATTTTAATTTATATAGTAACTTGTAGTAAAATGAGTGAAGTCACATGAATATGAAAGCTGTGTTCCTAAAAGGACTTGTCATTACTTATACTCATGTCATTTCAAACCTGTATGATTGAGGTTTTATAAAAAATAAAATTTAAAAATCTCTTATTTTGTGTTCCACAAAAGAAGAAAAAATTAAATTAACCAATTTTAGTTTTTGATTAGACTAGTATGCCTTTAAAGCATATTTCCACAGAAAAGCCCCAGAAATGGAAAGTGCATTCATGTATTGGGAGCAGCTTTGAGAAAGATAAAAATCAGAAACACCATGTACACCTGCGGTATGTGTAGTAGAAAACAAGAGTGCCAGGCCTTCACACTGCAGGACACAACACGTGCAGAAATCACAGCTTTTTTGCGGTAAATATAGTCAGACACCATATTGTGATTTTAACACGATTAATTGTGAAGTCTTACCTCTGCGATCTGCGCAAATGTAGCCTGTGGGTACTGGGCTATGAGAACTTCAGCAGTCTCCTTTAGATAGGCCATCTGCATGTAGATGTTGAGCCAAGCCACTGGGGTTAAAGGACTCAAACTCCAATTCAACTCCTGAAGAACAACAAATATGGAATACAGTAATCCACAACACTATAAGCAGCAGGGCTGCAGGTTTAAGCACAGTGCTGAGATTAAAAGATGATAATCTACCTTCATGATGATAATTTCCATGTTAAGAATGTCATCCTCAGAGCATGCCCCATCAGTGACGTAAGCAAACTGATGCACTTTAGGAGGGTAAATTTCCTTTGAAAAGAACATAATACCCAATTAGATTTCATGTTCAAGTGCTGCACCTCAACTTTGAAACATTTTTAAAACATGGAATTTCACTGATAGTATATTACAGTCCTTATCAAAAGTTCAGGCTGAAGTACAAGGGCAACTGAAAGTAAAACTTACCTCCATTTTGGCAGCTATAAAGAGACATGAGATGCCTACAAGCTGTAGTGTTGTTTTAAGAACATTCTCTTGTGTGGCCATGAAGCGATCGAAGTAGTCTTGACCCAAGTAAAACGTTTCTCTGTGTAACTTGTACACCTCACAAACCTAAAAGACAGTAGATGTCAGCGTCAAAGCTCACCATTTAACATTTCAGTGCATTTGAAATAGAAACAAAACTATTTGTCACTAAAAAAAAACCCTATTCATTTCATTTTTAGTAATTCATTCTATGAAAACAGACTTCGAATTCTAAATCTGTAGAACACTGATATTTAGGTGTATGCTAGGTTATACATTCAGTCAGTGTGTGTGACAGAGGTGAGAAGAGAAGTTCTTTAGAAGAAAAGACTGCCCTTTTTTTAAAAAAAATGTATTTTTGGGATTATACATATAAATGTGAAAATATTCAAATGCACTAGGAGTATCAATACCTTAAAGACTGCCCATTTTAATATCAGCATCAGGTGAGATACTGGTCTTGAGCTCTCTGCTCACTTTTGTGAGGTTTATTATAAATAGCTACTTCTAAAACTTATGTTTAAGCTCTTGTTCAAAGAATCTCCTGCTGAAGATACAACCAAGTCTCCTATTCTTCGTTTTGAGTTTCCAACCATTTAATAATAAAGTTACATCAATAAGTAATTCAGTAAAAAGTGCAATGCATGCAAGTACAGTATGTAACTTTCTGGAACACCCATGACTCTTTTAAAAAAAAAAAAAAAAACACACAATCCCACCTCTGTTATGTAAACATGTTTAGAACAAATTGGATCGTATACTTTTCCTGTTGATCTAAAAGATTAACTACACTGTTTAACTAAACAGTCAATCAAGCTTTTTTTTAAACTTGATATGATAGAACCTATGGGTTGGTGCTGCTAATGCTCGACACTTTTACAGAAGCACATTTTTCAATGTTTCTGTAAAATACAATTACTATTGCTAACAAGCTGCTGAGCACCTGAATAATTACAACAATTTCAGAGTTCTCTCAAACTGATTTGCTGAAAACAAAAGGTGGAAAAAAAACCTACATAAATGCTTTGTGGCATTGAAGACTCTTTTCGTGTGAAAGAAATGCAAAGCGCTCCCAGCCTTTAGACAGTGAGCCGGGAACATTCACAGTTTTCAGTGCGTCAATTAAGTTCGTCAACAGTGCGTCAATTAAGTTGCATATCTATTGATATGAACAGTGCGCTTTGACAAAAGTTTGACTCTCCAAATTTAGTGTTCAAATGTAGGAAAGTGAAAACATTTCTGTGCTAAACTTATCAGCGAATCACTAACAATTTATCAAATGGCCAACAATAGACATTAGTCACCCTAACTCAGGCATGGGCAAACTTTGTCCAGGAGGGCCGCTGCCCCGTAGAGTTTAGCTCCAACCTGAATCAAACACCTGAACCAGCTAATTAATGTCTTTGGGATTACTAGAAGGCTACAGGCAGGTGAGTTGTATCAGGGTTGGAGCTAAGGACAGTGGCCCTCCAGTTGAGTTTGCCCATCAACATCCAAGCGTGAAATTTGATTTTACTCATAATGTAGAGATTTGATGCAGCTATTTTTCAGATTCGCCCACAACAACATAATATTGATATTAAAAGTAATTTCCCATCCTATATCAGAGTTTCACAAAGTTCCGCACATGCAGATCATTTTGTACACTCAGTGGTTCAACTCATTTGTTCGGTACACATGACAAACCATGTGTACAGTTACACCGCCAGTGTAAGGTGAATTTCATCGTCACCACACGTGTACTGTATGAGCACAGCCAGATTTTCCTAACCGCCTATACTCTGCACACTCAGCTCACACATACACCTTGAATATAAATGAATGAGATGGAAAAAAACAGACTTCTGGAAACGGCCACAACAATACACGGTGACCTTGAGGAGTGCTTGTGTGAGATACAGGAAAATGTAGTTTATAAAGAAAATATATTTTGTGTTTTAATTTCCGGAGAGAAATGCTGTAGAGACTTTACGAATATGAAACAATCTGGTGCGCATTTGTCGATCGTCTGTGCTCACGCACATTATCAAACGAATGAAGCAGTCACATATAAATTCAAGAGTACTTGGGCTCTACTTGCAGTGAGCTTTTAATTATAAGAAAACCTGAACAGCCTTTGTAAACAACTTGAGGTTTAGACAAGAATGAAGGAACTTGTGGCGTCCCCACCCCTCTTAATGAGATTAGATTAAGACGTGTGAATGGTTCAACAATGATTACAAACCTCCATTAGCCAATCCAGCAGAATCGCTCTCATTTTGGGTTGAAGATTCGGATGTCTCTCCATAACATGCATATCTCGCAAGTAAAGTTTGTCTTTTCGAAGCAGGTTGTTCCACACATCATCTTTGCTTGCCCAGCTGTGAGAAGATACAGGGGAACGCGTCAACTTTTTCCGTATACATATATACACTCGCGTTATAGAATGCATCAACAAAGATGTCTTGTCCTAACATTAAGTCATGTCAATATACAGTTTGGAAAGTCAAATCTCACCAGAGGGCCGGCAGAGGGGTAGAGCGCATGGGGGTGATGAAAATGCTTTCTGTGGCGTACTGTGTGAATCCCATGCTGCCAACAGCAACCGGTTCCTCGACTTCATCAGGTGTGGGGATCCGCCTGCATGGGCTTGTGTAACCAGTGTCAGGATTCCAGCAGGCCTGAGCAAGAGGACAAGATGAGAAAGAAAAAAAGAAAAGAAGGTAAACTCTAACGGATATAAACAAATATAAAAGCCCGCCCTCTGCAACTATGACAGGCTTCAAAGATATTTTGAAAAGGACCTTCCATGGCACAAAAAAAAGCTTCCTGTGTAAATTCAAGCTATGACATTTAACCTAACCACTCACTATATTAAAGTGGCATAGGCAGCAATGGCTGGAACCACTACAGACAATGAGATGGACAAATCCCTCCAATATGTAATATTCGTGATGCTGTTCTGTTTGTTGTTACGCTTACATTTTAAATTTATAGGCTGTTCTGCCTCAGTGGCCTAACAGTGCCTGAACATGAATTCAAGCGTAGTGGTTTAGTTTAACTAGAGGAAGAGTGTGAGGTGAGAAAAGTAGCTAAACAATATTTGGCAACAGTTTTAAGGATAGAAATGTTCAACAACCAAATTTGTCAAATTTCACTTGGAAATATAGGCCAAATCATTTGCAAGCTTCATGATTCTTAACAAATATGCACTTTCAACATTAGGCATACAAATCAGAGTAAATGTGTGCATCTTTAAAAAATAAAAGTCTGTGTATCAAGACATATTTATGGCCTTAATATTAGATTCTATGTATTTGTATACATGACTAATTTCAGCACATTTTAGATCTCATACACCACTTTGCGTCAACACAGAAAATACTAAAATAAAAGTGGCAATTGGTTTAGCTTATTAGATACCTGGTGAGGCCTATGGATATTATACAAACAGATTCATCCATACCTGGGGTGCACATGATTTCTTTCTGGTCATCTCTACGATTTCCTCATCTAGATCGTGTAAATGCTGTGAATTCAAAAACAAAACTGTCAGAGACTTCATCACTCATTATGTTTTTAATATAGCCGCATTATAAAAAGTTGAATAGCTTCCTTACAATAGCCACGTCTGCTTTCCTCTTCCTGGGACGCACAGAATTGGTTTTAGGAGCTTCATCTGTAGTGTTAATCTGCTCTGTTCGTAGTCTGCGTCGAAAAATGATATTGTTACATTTCCACATTGGCCTGAAACGCTGTGACTAACTGGGCCAACTCGCTATTGCAACTTTTCCATGCATGCACACTGATGTTCAAAACTGCCTTAAAAGTCCCAAAAACGAAACTTACACTTTCTTGCTTGGCATGGTATCCACGCGTGTGACCTTGTTGAGTGTCGAGAGCCTGAAAGATAAAATTGTTACTTTATAAAAATGTCCGATTTGTGGCTTTTAATCCCAACCCCCATCATGTAAGTCTTCACAATGCGCTTTGGGCGCGGGGAAGTAGAACCGGGCACAATGTTCAAGAGGTCAAAACTACACGAAAAACACAACCGACCACTTCAAAACCACAGAGATGTGAACTTTAAAGTGTATATTTTCAAAGTCAACCAAAAGCATGCCGATTTTTCAATTCGCTTTGTAATAAAACAACACGTTAGCATTGATCAACCCAAGGGAGTCAGAAAATGGCCGAGCCAATCATTATTTCTCATTTCATTGAACCCGCTTTAGCAAAAGAACCTAAAGTCTCGGCAATCCAATATTGTAAAGTTTGCTTTCCCAAACCCTTGTAATGCATTTTACTTGTCTGATGTCACTTTTATCGATCTTTAACAATGACCAAATTATTGTGCAACGCACGTACCTTAATATGATGCTCTCTGAAAATGCGTTCTCTCCACGGATATCCTCAAACACAAAAGTTAGGATGGTGTGACACAAGGCATTATTTAGAAAAACTGATCGAGTCTGAATGCAGGGAGCATATGGCTAAGCTGTGATGTGTTCCGCAGTCCGCTCGCTCTGAGCTGGCGCCAGTAATTTTGCGCCTTGTCTTATAACCCGCCAGCAGTCGTTAAAAGGGGCCGTCAACGCGGGTCATTTAAAAACCCCGCTCTGCTATAACAAACGCGCAGCAGTGCGATCATCAATATCGCTATAGTGCGATTGACACCGGCGTTATAATCCAGGCATTATTGTCCAAACATATAATGCTCAATAAAACAAAGTTTAGAAACATAAAAAAATTTGCCGGTAAAATGAGGGGTGTGTTTGTTGACGTCACGGCATTGAAGTAGCGGAAGTGCGTTGAGCACATGGCTAGCAGGCTCGAGAAGTAAACAATCCCAGTGATCATGTTAAATAGATGGATGTAATCACGCTATAGTGTTAGTGAGACTCGAGATTGAATGTTTTGGTTATTCTCTGATGACCGTTTGAGATCTCAAGTGTTGTCAAGCTGATATAACGCATTATTTTGTTACAGTTGCTGTTAACGCAGGCAAAAATCAGTTTCAGTGGATTTGACTGGCGCCCCCCTTAGAAATACAGAAAACTGCAATATCCAAACGCGTTTTTAAAATCCTATCAGAGATGTTTCGTTTACATGTTACAGATATCTTGGATGGTGTCATTAGATCCACACTTATGTCAGTTACCGGTAACCTTTGGCCAGTCACGTGACCATCAAAAAGTACACAAATCAGTTTTTTTTGCTGGCTTAAGAAATGAAGTTTTTAAATCTTTTCGGACGCTTAAAATCAAATGTCATTGGCATGATTCACGTCCGAGCCTTGCCAGGTAACGCATTTGACGGGAGACAAACTTAATACAGGAAAGACTGAACTTTTAATTTATTTTCTTTTGCAGGAACCCCCTTGAACCGCGCTACTCTCTCCGAGATCATAGAGGAGGCATGTCGAGAGGCGGACATTTACCACCACGCAGGACTTGTATGTGCTCAATAACGTATCATTGGCATGTCTTTGTGTAGAATTATAATAATATCGCTCTTTATAATAGCCTTATATTGTTAGCGGTGCTATTGATTCGCGACCTAATTATTCTTTTAAATCGGATCTTTCCTATGAATTGTTGAATCTATTCATAACGCGGTCCGAGCAGTTCTCGAGTCATCTGAATCATTGAACCGAGAATCATCTCGATGTCTGATATAAAAATAAAATAAAATAAAATTTTACATATATATATATATATATATATATATATATATATATATATATATATATATATATATGGAAACAACAAACACAAATAAGTTGCTAGAAAGGATTAATTTTGAGATATAGTTTCCATTGTAGTTCCTTTGGATAGTTATGTAGCCTACTTGTCTAGATCAACTTTGAATAGAGAAAGATGGGTTTAGAGCCAGTCCTTTTTTGTTTATAACCTATGTGAAATTTAGCTATAGTATACACAAGTTAATTATATAATATTGTAAATATTATTTTGAGTAGTAAAAAAAATTGTTGTCGAAAAAGACAGCTTTGTTGAAATATTTAATTTAGAGTAGGCCTATGTAATGTCATACCACACTCTTAGAAGAAAAGGTTCTATATAGAACCTTAAAAGGTTCTAAAGCGCTATGTATTTGGAACCCCTAAAATGCAATGCATGATCACAAAAATCAAGATATGGTGGTTAAAAAATGTAATTAATCAATATCCGACGAAGAGTGCCATTTCAGTTTTTATCCTCCAAAAATCTACATGATTAAAATGTGATATTAAGTTACTACAACAGTTTAATAAACAATAATTTAATAACAACTACAAATGTTGCAGAATAATGTAATACATGAATGAATAATAGCCTTTAAAGAACCTTTGTGCCAAAAGGGTTCTTTCTTGTCATTATTTAACCTTTTTTTAGCATAAAATGTCCTTTGGAGTTGAGTAAAGGACCCTATGCTACATATATAGAACCCTTTTTTCTAAGAGTGATGATGTCAAGCACAAAGTCACGACATAAAAAAAGACCTGAATCAGATTCTAAACCGATTCATAGAAACAAGTCACATCAGTCTTCGGATTTCTAATATCTTCTTTCCAGTAGGCTACGTGTGCCTGCAAGTGTCATAACTAGCATTCAATAGGAGATATTTTTCCATTTTCTTTGAAATTTGACTGAACGAAATTACGTCATCAGACCAGTCTATTTGGTAAAAGTTATCAGATTTTAGATTTCTCTTTTGTCAGATATGTTTCTGGTCACTGTGTGTGAATGCTCATTTCAGATCATTCTCTGTATGACAGGATGGGCTGATCATTGAAAACATGCATGATATTCCATACACCCTAGAGGTGGGCCCAGAAGTGTGCGCATCAATGACAGCTGTGTGTGCAGCAGTCAGGAGACTTTATCCATCTTGGCCGCTCGGTGTTCAGATTCTCTCAGCTGCAAACCAATCAGCACTGGCTGTTGCCCTGGCCTCAGGTGTTCACATGACTCTACAAGCTATCATGAATGCCATTTCAAACCGAGGTATTCTCTGACAAGACATTTAATGGATAATTGCTCCTGCCCCTCCACAGGGCTGGATTTTATCCGTGCAGAGGGGTTTGTGTTCTCACATGTTGCAGACGAAGGCCTGTTAAACGCTTGCGCTGGCGAGCTGCTGCGCTACCGCAGACACATTGGAGCAGAGCACGTTCAGATCTTTACAGACATCAAGAAGAAGCACAGGTATCTGTGATCTGAGTGCATTACGTGCTGGCTGACCACAGAGCTCGAACAGAGGCACAACACAGTGTGGTGATTTCTGCTTTATTGTGTGATATATTTGATAATGTTACAGTGCTCATGCCCTGACTTCAGATGTGAGCATAGCTGAGACAGCCCAAGCAGCCGAGTTCTTCCTCTCTGATGGAGTCATCGTCACAGGAACTGCCACTGGAGCACAGGCTGATCCACAGGAACTGAGGGGTGAGTCTGGCTGCCTGATGTCAGAATATAATTTAGTCTGACTGTGTAAAAGTGCTCTGTGTATTTATTTTTTTAATGTCTATACTACTTAGTCTTTAGTGTATCATTAAAGGGATAGTTCACTTAATTTAAATTCACTTAATTTAATACATTTTACAATTAATTTTTGATATGTTTTAGCTACCTCAAGGGCATCCAAGATGTAGGTGTCTTTGTTTCCACAGTATTTTCAATTTTGATATTTTTAGGTCAAACCGTTCTTGTCTGTCAGTCATATAATGGAGGTTTATGGGGCCCGCCCTGGGTTCGCCTCAAAAAGCATGCACAGAGAAGTCAAAATTAAACATGATTTAATGACTCATAAATGTAAGTACACATTGATGGCCTGAGACATGAAATGAGCGGTTTGTGTGAGAAAACGAACAGTATTTATATCGTTTTTTTCAGCAGCATGATTGGTAATAATAATAAATGTTTCTTGAGCAACAAATCAGCATATTAGAATTGATTTCTGAAGGATCATGTGACACTAGAGACTGGAGTAATGATGCTGAAAATTCAGATTTGCCATCAAATGAATAAAACCATAAATATAATAAAACTGAAAACAGATATTTTGAATTGTAATAATATTTCAGTTTCACAGTATTACTGTATTTTTCTGTAGCCTCGGTCAGCATAAGAGACTTGAGGGACAAAATCTTACTGACCCCAATTGTCCAAGGTTACATGTTTGTGCAAAGTCCAGGAATCACTAGTGTTAAAAATGGACACTTATGTGACACTCTCTGCGTGCAATCCTTTTCAAACGTAAATCTGCTAATTTAGAGGTTAATCAGCTTCTAATATTTTAATAGAGCCCATGCAGCCATGTGTGTAAATGTTTAAAGATAGTGGTGTCCTTTGGAAACAGAGGATGCTGCGCAGTCTCCTGGCCCTGGTGACTGCCCCTTGTGGGCAGATGGCCTGCTTCCTGCCCTGCCCCAAAACCAATGGCCTTGTATGGGCTAACATAGACACCAGCACTTCCAGCAATTTTAAATCCCACTTCCAGATGGCTAGTGATCATGGAAGGCTGTAAACATAGGCATGAAAAACCAGGCCCAGTCTAGTCTGCTACTGCCCTGCTGCCTACTTTGGACTTGTGCCTATTGCCTTCTTTAGTTCTGATCCATTGGACTAGGGAAGCTGTCAGATGGAGGATGAGGCACAATCTGCCAAAATCCTCATTACAATGAAAGAACAACATGTTTTTGTATTTTTATGCATGCATGTAACAGAAAGATGTCCTCACATTCATGTCTGCAATCCTATTTGTTTTAACAGAGGTTACCCAGTCTGTACGGATCCCTGTTCTCATCGGTTCTGGAGTAACTCATGATAACGTGGAGCAATACCTTCAAGCAAACGCCATGATCATCGGCTCCCATTTCAAGAAAGGAGGCCACTGGGCAAATGGTGTGGATGCTGAGAGAATCAATAGGTTCATGGGGAAGATGCACACACTTCGGGAGTGACTGTTGCGACTAAAATTGCAAAAATAAATAAATAAATAAGAGCAATTAGAAGACAAATGTGAAGATAAAAAATTTATTTATTTTTTTTTTTCACTTTTTAAGTGTTATCATATATATATATATATTCATGAAGATAAAAAAGCAACCCCAGGCATTTAAATATACAAAGTCAAATAATCACAGTAAATCACAACATATCACTTTGTCATGTGAGTAACATTAAGATACAATTTCATTTCAATACTTGAAAATTTGCTTTGCCTGGTACAGTACAATCTTCAACACTTAATTGTTCTCAAACAAGTTTTTTTGTTGTTTTTTATATACATGCTCCAGTCACAGCTAAGCTAAAATAGATCCACTCAAAAATCATTGCATTGCTTAAAAACTTTAAAGTACTAAAGGACTAATAAAGCAAACTACTTGTAATTTTTTAACATATGCTTTACAGAGTTATTTCAGTGTCACACACTGTCAGTGAGACTTCTTCCTGAAGATAATAATACCACACTGCATGTAATAAAACATTTTTCTTAATCCATCCTAGTCTTACAGGGGAATGGTTTCATATGCTAATTTGCAAACATACCCCCTTAAACCACTCTTCACTCATCAAATCCTGTATGTTCAGTGCTTTCAGATGAAATTGATCATTTTCTCAGTTGTTGTACAGGCGCTGAGTGGGCTGTTTGAAGTAACGCCGCTCAGAAGGTGAATAGCGTGTTCTTGCAAGATTTTGCCTGTTGAGGGCGCCGCGGGTCAGTTTCCTGTGCTCATTATAGACTCTGGCACACTGCACTGAGAGCAGAATGGCGCTGCAGGGCAAGGGGCTGCCCCATGCTGCTAACCGCCAAGAAACGTGACGGCTGACTGGCACTGGCCTAAAGGGGTAAATTGACAAATCACAAGCCAACATAACCACAGTTACAACTTGGAAATATAGGTTACATGTCCATGTGACATCAATGGACGTGTTTTCTTTATATCATATATATCTTTTTACAGAAGACTGCAGTCTAAAAAATGAATGCTGAAAATGGTTTATATTATATTATTAAACAGCAAACATTTTCAACATTAATAATGATAAATATTTTTGAGCAGCAAATGAGCATAATTAGAATGTTCATGTGACACTGAAGACTGGAGTCATAATGATGCTGAACATTCAACTTCACTATCAAAGGAATAAATTACATTTTAAAATATATTAAAATAGGGAACAATTATTTTGAAATGTAATAATATTTCATAATATTGGTAGCTCTTTATTTTCTGTTTCACAACATATAATGTACTTACTGTAGTAAAGACAAGGTAATAACCCCTAAAGTGTTGCCATACGCTGCTAAGTACTTTTGTGGGTAGGTACAATGTAAGTACTTTGAAAGTGTGTGCACTAAAATAAAGTGCAACCACTATATTACTGTTTTTATTGTACTGTTTTGATCTAATAAATGTAGCCTTTTTAAATAAGATACTTTTTTTTAAAAGCATT
This sequence comes from Pimephales promelas, assembly GCF_016745375.1. The sequence goes on along the minus strand of NW_024121111.1, from coordinate 19,848,930 downwards.
AGAAATTGTATCAACTATTAAACATTTTAAGTCGCTTAAATAATCAATATTAGCTTGATTCTGGCTGAAAATGGCTAAATTACTTGTCTTTAAACTTACCTAGCCACGTCCTCCGTTTCTTCATCCGAACCGAGGTCTCCCTGATCAGGCCTCATCTGGTACACAGACATGCTGGGGTGCTCGATTAACAGGTTCTCAAGAATGTTGGTGTCAGCTGAGCCAAGTGACTGATTCTCTGCACAGGAAGCATAAATTACTTAAAGTCAACAACATTACTAATGATCCAATTAGCCATGGTTCAAAGCAGGGTCCCTAAATTCAAGGGGCAAATTATTTTTGTTTGTTTTTTTTCTTGCACAGACCAAATGAGTAACCTATACAATAAGGATACTGAGACTATAGTTGTCACAGTATAGTTGTCTTAATTATTTCAGTAACTATCCTCCGGTTTCACAGCAGGGCTTAAGCCTAGTCCCAAACTAAAATGCATGTGTCAGCTGTCTTAGCTGAAAGCAATTTGAACTTTCATATACCTTAAAATATGTTTTGTCTCGAGATGCACACCATTCATATTTTTTAAAGCACTTTAATAAAAGCTAATTAAATGTCCTAATTGTACTAAGGTCTAATCCTAGCTTAATCTAAGCCCTGTCCGAAACCAGGCCTATAAATTTTAAAATCAGAATTAAACGTCTTCTCCGTCAGTGGAATTTATTATGAAAATGTCTATAGTTTTATCTATACCTGTTGGATAAAGAACTGAACCCAATACAACCACACTAGCATGCATTCAAGATAATGAAGGTTGATTTTTAACTGAAACTGAACTGATCCTAACTGCTCCGTACAAGGGTATTTACTTTGTTACATTTTTTAAACGTTATACTTTTATATAATTTATTTCTTACAATATATCTTGACTAATGTTAACTTTGCATTTTTCATGAATTGTTTTGTTTCATAATTGTTTTACTGTTTTTACTTCTCTGACAGTTTACCACTGCAACAACATGACATGCTTTTAAAATGTTAGAAAAGGTCAAGGTGTGTTCAGCGGTCGTTTATTACAGTGGATCTCAACTTGCAAGGTCCCCCATCCCCATACAATTAACCAAAATATTTAATTTTTAAATTTCTTTAGCTTATTTTAATGCTCGTTTTGTCTTATTTAAAATAATTAAGTCATCTTATGTCCCCCTTGGAAGTTTGTTGAGGCCCCCTAATGGACCCTGGCCCCATGGTTGAGAACCACAAACTAGAAATTTAAGTAATGACTCTCAAACTATTAGCATTATAATATGTGATTACTATTAACATCAATAGAAGAGTTACTGAACTGACAATAATTGGTTACCGTGTATCTTTATGATAACCCATTCTCCATCATCAAACTCAAGGAGGTTTGCACAGTTATCAGTTTCCTCTGCAACATCACTGTCCTTCTCTTCTCTTCCCACCAGCTGTGCAAGGATTCTGCTGATCATTTTCTGTTATGGCTTAGCCTTAGCCAGACTGCTATCTGTCAAAAAAAAAAAAAAAAAAAAAAAAAAAAAAAAAAAGTAAAATATCAATAAAGAATTATGTTGCCCTCTAGAGAAATCGTAATCGACTTCCATTGCACTATTTTACCTTAGTAATTCCAAAAGATTTTGAAATGCACATATTTAGCATGCAAATATCTGCTGTTGCTGTTTATATAAGCTGTTGATGGAAAGTAACGTGCAGAATGTTTCAGACAGCCTTATGTAACAATAAATGTAAGGTCATGTTCTGCTAGCCTGGTTCAGCTGATGCACTTGGTATGTAGCCACCAGCTGGTTGAACGGAGACATGGTGTTCCTTTACACAGATCACTTATTTTTAACACTGTCTGGAATTATTTTCTAAATTTAGCTTCTTTATTTATTTATTGAATCATATATGAGTCAGATCATCAATAGACTCATGTACAGGATCAGATTATGTCCAGGCATGTCGGCCTACTCTGCTAAAGGCAAATTTAAAAAAAAAATAAAAAAAAAATAAAAAAATACCAAACTGAATTCTGAGAGCCCACTGTAGGCAACATAATTATGCAGAAATGATTTATTTATTTAATTATTTTTTTATATATACAGGTTTAAATAGCATCCCCATTATAAATATAGCCTAACTTGTTTGTATACATACCAGCATAGCATTTCAAAAAAACAATTGAGTTGTAGCTCCCTTTTAAGCCATAGTTATATGAACAATTGTGAAAATTATTTTTGTTTGACAATTAAACGGTTTCTTTTTTTTTACCCTTTCCCAAAGAATAGGAACGCTGGTTTCTTTATGCTAGTAGCTTATAGTTTCATGTGTACGACTTTACGATGTGTATTGATAGTTATACAATTTCAGTTAAAGCTAACCTAATTCCAACATTGTTATTTTTATTTTTGGATGTCCTAAAATTATCCCCAATATATGTCAGTGAAGTGGGACAGGAAGGAGTGATCAGCTGTAGCCCTTAGATCATTTAATAAACAAATACATTCTAACCTTTGTACTAGGCTATGTTGTTAATAAATAAATAAATAAAGATCAGCTGCAGCCCTGATGTAAAGCATCTGACTTGTTAACAGTCAAAGTACGGAATGTACTGTAGCCTAACGTACATTTATTAAAAACAACTGAAATAGCTCTAACGTTACCTTAAACAACAACAACAATAATTGTTATTTCTTCGGACAATCGAAGAAAACATGAAGGAACAACACAATAATATAGGCAAACTATACTTTTGCTTTTGTATCGGCTGTAGACTAACGTTATATTATATTCTCTTTCAGACATTTTCAAAGGATAAACTAATACACAGTTTCTAAATAGATTGTGTTTAAATAGCCTACAAAACAATAGCTGAAGTTATCTAAAGAAGAACAAAACATTCACAAATTTGAAATTTGAAAATCTGAATTTTGTAAAATCTGAATAACAACGTTTAGTTTTGCCCACCTTATTAGTTGTCAGAAAAGTAGTTTTTGCAGCTTAAATGCCTCTGCTTTATCTAAATATGTCTGGTTGTAGTAGTCACTAGCCTATACCGTCGATGTACAGTCTGGACTTGTTTATGTACTCGAGGCTCCTCCCCCTTATTCTTGACTGTACTCAAACTGACGTCAACGACATAAAGGCGGGGCGTCAAGGGCAATTCGTACATGCGGATGTTCTTGTTTACCTCGGAAGTCTCACAAGTGCTTTTTTTTATTCTCACGTGTGTTTACAGATAGCCTGTCATATACAATACTAGCCTATAGAAAAAGAAAACAAAAACATTAATCTATTCAAATCCACAGACGCTGAATTGGAAGACTTGTATGTCAAATTGACTGATATAGTGCTGCATAATTCACAATTAAAACACAAGTGTAAGGCACAAGTGTGTACTTTACACTTTTTCTTTAGTGCTGTCTCAACTAATATAATATTCCTGTTAATTTGTGTCAAGTAGTATAGACAGACATTGTAAAGTGCAAGAAATTATTATGATTTGCATGAGTGTCTTTGTTCTGTTGAACACAAAAGAGAATATTAGGCAAAATATTGTTAACCAGACAGTTGACGGCACACTGTAAAAAAATATTGTTGGTTTAACTTAAAAAAGTAAGTAACCTGGTTGCCTTAAAATTTTAAGTTCAATGAACTGGAAAAAGTGAGCTAATACAATGAAGGAGATTGATTTAATCATCAGAAACTCAAAATAATAAATTATCTCAACTAAATAAATTATTTAAGTTGTTTTGACAAAAGAAAAAATGTTGTGATAACAAATCTTGAAAATATTTTTTTACAGTGCACCCATTGAATTCAACAGTAAAACAATAATAATATGGAAGTCAATGAGTGCCGTCAACTGTCTGCTTATTAACATTCTTTAAAATATATTCTGTGTCAACAGAAAGAAACTCATAACATGTTTGGAACAAATTGAGGAGTGATGACTAATGTGGCCCTCTTGAGTTTAAAACAGCAAGGGACTGAGCCATTTAGTTCCTTATTTTACTCATTTATCTTTAATCTCAAAATGTCAGAAAAGACCCATTTTATAATAAACATTATATTTTCAAATGATTTATTTTAGGCTATACAGTAATCACATTCGGGTGTCATCTGAGAACTGACTTGATCTTGAAGAGTAAACACATCATCTATAGGATGCTCCATGAATTATCTTACAGGGAGATGCCTCATGTGTTGTGTGTTCATATTAATATTGTCATAGAGATATAGTAAACACATATTACTGTAAAGCAAGAGGACCCACAAGGCAATGGGCTCGGCTCCACGTGAGATGAGCAGACTGCTGAATTGGGCAAGTAAGTTGAGCAATCCCACTCTGATTTCACCCAAAGTGACAAACAGGCGTCTGCTACTCCTCTTTAAAGAACAAAAGGTAAGCTCTTTAAAAAGTTTTTACGAGTTGCATTAATGAGTTTACTTTTTTTTTATCATATTAATGCATTGCACATTACGTATCCTAAGTGTCAAAATGATTTATTATAACAGTAATGAAAAAGACTTTGTTTTGTTTTAAAATTACATGTTAATAATTATTTTAGTTATTTAGTTATTTAAAAAAAACTATTTATTTTTAGTTGTTAGTTTAGTTATTTAAAGATATTACTGTGTAATCCATAGTCGAATATCTAACTGTCCAAAGCGTAATCTTAGTTTCTATTATTTTCCCATTATTCGATTGCAGAATGCGAAATATAAATATGTAATACTGTCTGTAATAATATTTGCTATCATGAAATCATTTGAAATGCCTAGTTATATTCTCAGATGATGCATGAACTGGCAAAGCATTTTAGCATCAACGTTACTTTCAGTTCTTCTCATTTAAGGGGCAATTAATTCTTTTTCTCCTGACATCATCAGAATGAACGGGCGAGTGGATGACATCATGCAGCTTTGCTGTGAGGTCTCGGCCAGCAGGAAGATGAAAGCAGCGGTGAAGAGCTCTGGAAAGGGAGCTGCAGCGGCTGGTGGAGGTGCTTTTGTCGGGGGAATGGTTGGAGGCCCAGCCGGTATCGCTGTCGGTAGGATCATTACTCTGTTTCTCATGCAATCCTTGAACTTTCATCTGCTTTCATCATAGGGTGGTGTCATTTAAACTTGAATTTATCTTTTTTTTTCTTTTCTCACAGCCCTTTCACTAAGGCGTCACCAACACCAAAATAAGAATTAAAAGAGACATAAAAACAAGATGAATTATTTTAATCTTTTGATAGCCCTTATATTTTTTTTGTTATATATATATATATATATATATATATATATATATATATAAAAAATGAACACTATTATTGAGCTTTATATAAGTAGAACTTTTATATAAACATATAAATTAATCATATTCTGCGCATGAATCTGTCGATATATTATAGGTGGTACTTTGGGAGGTCTCATGGGAACTTGGATGACCAGTGGCCAGTTCAAACCTCTTCCTGAGATCATCATGGAGCTGCCTCCTAAATATAGGGAGAAACTGTACTCTGATGTCATGGCTGCACTGGGCACACTGGACTGGAGAGACGTCACTAGCCTCATTGCTCTGGTTATGGGCAGTGCCACTCTGCAAGAACGAGTGCTTGCTGCTATACTCTGTTATGCCTCGAAAGAGCTCAAGGCCGAAGTGCTGTATGAAAAATGACCACTAAAGAGTGAACTTCAACAGCCAGGGTTTTCAAGTCTTGGTCCTGTTTGGTTATATTAGATAATCTGGTTGCTTTTGTACTCATGCTGAGGCTCTTCTTAATCTTCTTCTTCTCTCTTTCTATACCAGTGCCTTTTAAACCATTAGCTATTTCTGTACAATGCAGGTTACTCTAATAAAGCACATGTCCTTTCTGTGTCTCATCTTTGGGATGGATTATTATTTTATTCATTTTATGTTTTACTAATTATATTTCATATAGTAAATTGTATGGAGTTTAGACCAGTAAACTTTTATTTTACTTTTATTTCTCATATATGTATATATATATATATATACAGTGCTGGTCAAAAGTTTGAAACACGTTACTATTTTTATGTCTATATGAAGAGTTCAGATGCAAAAACCTCTAAGTGCCATTTGAAATTCTAGAATGATCATTTTTATCAAGCTCGTATATTTAAGTTCAGTAATTTCACTTAAATGGCAATGAAGATTACCTATGAATTGTCATTTAAGTGAAATCACTGAACTTAAATAAACCAGCTTGATAAAAATGATCATTCTAGAAGAAAATTTCAAATAGCACTTAGAGGCTTTTGCATCTGAACTCTTCATAAACTCATCAAGCCTGTATTTATTTGATCAAAAATTCTGAAAACAAATAATATTAATATGGTAAAATTTTAATACAATTTAAAATAATGGTTTTCTATTTTAATACACTTAAAAATATATTTATTTCTTTGATGCAAAGCTGGATTCACTGATGAATAAAAAGTTAAAAATAACAGAATTTATTCAAAATATAAATCTTTACTATCACTTTTTATCAATTAAACACATCCTTGCTGAAAAAAGTATTGATTTCTTTCAAAAACTTTTGATCAGTAGCCTAGTGTACATTGTTACAAAAGATTTCTATTTTAAATATGCTGTTTTTTCTACTTTTTATTCATCGAAGAAAAAAATGCCATAAAAATATAACATTAAAAATGTTATAAAAAAATAAATACAAATATTATAAATTATTTTTAATATTATAAAAATATCAGTATATTAGAATAATTTCTGAAGGATCATGTGACACCGAAGACTGGAGTGATGAAAATTCAGTGTTGCATCATAAATTCTATTGTAAAGTATATTAAAATAGAAAGCCATTAGTTTAAATTGTAATAATATTTAACAACATTACTGTTTTTTTTCTGTATTTTGATCAAATAAATGCAGGCTTCATGAGCGAGTCTGCTTTCAAAATTATAAATGGCAATGTTTCCAAACTTTTGACTGGTAGCCTATTCAAAAGCATATAAACTGAAATGATATAATTTGCCACATGGGTATCAGCCCAGGTTTGAATGACTCAGCTTGACGAATGCAGTAATTTTTACTTTTACTTACTCGATATCTTCCGTGCAATGTTTCTACTTCTTGGGTGTCACAATTTTTCAGAATGTTAAAGGCCTATTATTTATTTAATAATTCTTCTTCTTTTTTCTTTTTTTTTTACTAGGCCTACAACGACCTGAAAATCAATTCAATAAATTATGTGACACGTAGTCTGTTTTAAGTGTGCGTCCATCACTAATCTGCAAATATTTAAGCCCAGAGACAATAGGTAGCTGCTATAGCCCTATAAACTGAGCAGAGCGCGGAAGTGCATGCAAATTTATGAATGTGATACCGAAAGTAACTTTGTCTTTACCATTAAAATCTGCTCGAGTTTAAAGAAAGACATTCAGGTAAGAACTGCAAAGCCTTGTTAACTAAAATCAGAGATGTAGGCCTAGTTGATCAAATACCCATAGTAGAGAGTAAAAACTTTTTTTAATTGCTGTGCGTCGATCCTATTTTCTCAAACATGAAAAGTAGCGATCGAGGCCTCAAAAATACACGAAATGACTAATTAAGTTTTTGTGTTGTTTGCAGTTTTTCCTCTTCTTTTATACATGTGTGCATCATTGTTTATTGATATTTTCAGCACGTCATAATGGCAAATCGTAAAGATGATATTATGAAACTCTGCTGTGAAATCTCCGCAAATAAGAAGATACAAGCAGCATTTAAGAACTCGGCGAAAGGAGCCGCAGTTGCTGGGGGAGGTGCTTTTGTTGGAGGTCTGATCGGAGGTCCAGCTGGCATAGCTGTTGGTAATGTTTATCCGTGATTTCTTGATATCCTCAAACGTCTAGTTCACTTATTAACCACAAGATGGTGCTGTAGATTGGTTTTATTTATTTATATTGCTTGCAGGTGCTGCTTTGGGAGGTGCGCTGGGAGGATGGATGACCAGTGGCCAGTTCAAGCCACTTCCTGAGATCATCATGGAGTTGGCTCCTACACAGCAGGATAAACTGTACTCTGACATCATGGCAGTAATGGGTACACTGAAATGGACTGACCTCGCCCAGTTAATAGCTCAAGTTAATGGGAATACCGCTCTACATGAACAAGTTCTGGCTGCTATTCTCAATTACACTAAAACCCAGCTCAAAGCTGATGTGAAGTATGAAGATTGAACACTGAGGGTGAATGTCGCTGGTTTAGTTACCCTTTTAAGTTATAATTTAAAACTAAGTTATAAAAGTTATAATTTCGGTTACTCTTTCTGGTTCTGTGATGCATTTCTATGCATTATATATAGAGTTCAGATGCAAAAGCCTCTAAATGCCATTTGAAATGTTCTTCTTTAATGATGATTTTTATCAAACTTGTATATTTAAGTTCAGTAATTTCACTTAAATAACAATTAATAGGTAATTAACATTGCCATTTAAGTGAAATTACTGAACTTAAATATACAAGCTTGATAAAAATGATCATTCTAGAAGAAAATTTCAAATGGCACTTAGAGGCTTTTGCATCTGAACTCTTCATATATATATATAGCCTATATTGTTTAATTAAACATTGAGTGTTTATTGGTGTGGTCCAAAACCTTAGGACCTTTGTCAGACTTGAACTTGGAATACACACGCATAATTTACTGGATTAAAAGGGTTTGTGTGGTTTAAATACACAGAGTCATGTATTATCATGTGCTGTTTTTTTATTATTTGAATTTAAATTAAAAACATGAGGAGAATGTGCTTGAATATTTTTTTTGTTAAAATCTATAATTAAATTAAAGGTAAATAAAAAAATAATGATAAATAAATAAATAAATAAAACTCCTGGTATCCCGAAGGGCAAGGCACCTAACCCCTTGAGCAAGGCACCTAACCCCCAATTGATCCGGGGCTGCCCAATGGTCTGGGTATGTTTGTGTTCATCACTCATTACTTCTAATGTGTGTGCACAAATTTAAATGCAGAGGACAAAATACAAAAATTACAAATTGAAGTTGACATTTGAAGGCCAGGTCCCGTGAAAAACCAATGTATTCAAAATCAGTATCTCTTGAAGACTGATATTTGTAATTGGTGGATGTACCTAACTATTTGTTAAAATGTCTACAAAACAAAGTCTGTTTTTTTAGGTGTTCAAGCACGAAGTGATGAAAACCTATTGTAATTTAGCTATTTATTTATAAATGAATTCTAAAATTCTAACATTTGTTCAATCTGTCATTTTTTGAACATTTCTAATAACATGACATCTCTCCCCCATTATCCCTATATAAATGCTAAATGTCTTTCTGTGACAAAGCGGTGTGAGAAATGGATGGATTGATAGATTGGCTGACTAAACCTAAACGCACACCCACACACACTCCCCTTACACGTCACTAACCCGACCCCTAAACCTATCCACCACCACAACAAAACGTTCTGCATTCTGCAAACCTTCTGAAAAAAAAAAAAAAAAAAATCTTTCTGATTTATAAGCTTTTGTACACTTGAGGACTTCAATTTAGGTCCCTATATAGTCACACGATTCTATTAGACTGTGTGCATTTGGGTTTAAGTCCCCCGAGACAGAAAAACATGTAGGCTACACACACACGTTATATATATATATATATATATATATATATTTTTTTTTTTTTTTTTTTTTTTTTTACTTTTGTTCGCTGTAATTTCTACTCTATCCAACAGGTGGACCTATTGGGGCATTTTGCTGGTTGTTTCGACAATGGAGGTGATGCTCCGATGATCATGTCGATATCAAATTAAAAGTAGAATGATCAGCTGAGCAAAGAGCGGAAGTGATGTCACTTTCACTTTCTCAATCTTAAAGTAAAGTCAACAGAAACGGAGGTAAGAAAAAGTTTAGTTTTATGAAAGCTGTAATGTAGTTTACAAAACTTGTTAAATATTGTCAAAATGTAGGCCATGGAAATGTAGCCTATACATATTTTAACTTGTTTAGCTTTAACATTATTTTTCTATTTGATTTTTATCACGACTTACAGTCTGTTTGTTTTTTGAAAGAAACCGTTTAGGCCTAACTTATGACACTGCGCAATGTTAAATCAACTTACATTTGAGAATAGACAACTCTTTGATTATTTTTTCTCCTCCCCAGGCAGTGTTTTTGAATACAACACAATGAAGCGTCAAATAGACGATGTAATGGGACTCTGCTGTAAAATATCAGATAGCAGGCAGATTAAAGCAGCGGTACAGAGCTCAGCCAAAGGAGCTGCTTCTGCGGGCGGAGGGGCGTTTTTAGGGGGGCTACTCGGAGGACCCCCCGGTATATTTATTGGTATGTATTGAGGTGTGTGTTTGATTTCTTGTCATCCACAAACTTCGACTTACTGCAGTTCTTAACTAGTTTGGTGGTATAATATCTATACTGTGGTTCGAGCCAGCGTTAACTAAAACAAAATAAAATAGGCTAAACAAAACGTAAGCTACTTCAGCTACTTGTCAAGTTTAAATTTTTCATCCAATAATTTTTATTACTGTTAGTTTAACTTTATGTTGGTTACTAAAATAAAGCAATAAATAACCCCATTAGGCATTAGCTCTGTTCTAAATTCACTGTAAACCACATTGGGCTTATTGCTTTTATAAAACCGTTAGTTCATAAGATATTTATTTTAATATTTCCTCAATGCACATTTGTAAAGTATGTTTGTTGAGGAATTTAAAACATGGCAATGTTGTTGTTTTTTTGTTTGTTTGTTTGTTTGTTTTTTTACAATGTGGCTTTTTTGATTAAAGCATGTAAAAGTTGGAATTGCAAAACAAAGAAAATACAGTAAACGTTTAGTGAGACCAACTTAAAAAAAATGATATTCTATTGTCTTATTTAGGTGGTGCTCTGGGAGGTGCTGTTGGATGGTGGATGACTAATGACAAATTCCAGCCTCTTCATCGAATCATAATGGAGATGCCACCTCAACAAAAGAAGAAACTGTACTCTGACGTCATGGCAGTACTGGGAAATCTGGATTGGGTTGACCTGGCTCAACTAACTTTTCTAGTAATGAGTAATTCCTCTCTGCAGATGCGAGTGCTTACTACTTTAGTCTCTTTTGCCACAAAAGAGCTTGGAGCCAAAGTGGAGTATGGGCAAAAATAGTGGGTTACTGTCACCTGCTAAACGGCAAACTACTTCTTCACTGCTGATTCCTGGTGGTTTAGAGGAGAATTACTCCGAGTTCGCCCCCTGTCGTTTCAAAGAATAGCACAACGGCGAGCGCGTCAAGTATAAATGCATCGTTCGTTTGGAGAGGTGCGCGCACAGTCAGCGGAGACTTGCGCTCTTGCGGACGTGTCGAGTATAAACAAGGCTTAAAAGTGACTTTAATGATTCTTTTCTTTATTGATTCAATAAAAATCTACACAACAGTTCAATGTTATTTTTACACTCTGCAATATACATATGTGGCATCAAGAGAGGGTGTGTTCTGGAGGGAAGACATTGCCCTCAGATGGCTGGAGCAAGATGGCCGCCTGTTAAGGACTACAAAACCCAGGGTGCCGGAGAGTACAGCAGCAGCTACAACCATAGATATCTATATAAAGGCTAGATATGTCGTCCACCCTGCTGGCCAATGGAGGTCGTCGTCTGCACCTGGCGGCCATCTTGTCACAGGCAGCTCGCTCACTCGTAACATTGTGTTAATGGTACATGTACTATTTAATTGACCATAACTTGCTCAATTTTCTACCGATTTTCAAATGGTTTGTTTTGTTATAAACGTCAGAGATGTAGTTATGACACTGCATACTTATGAATAAAAAGTGTAAAAATAAATAATCATCCAGATAATTATAGCCACGTTAATAACGTTTGTAAGAAACCAAACCATTTGTAAATCCGTCAAGAGTTCAACGAGATAAGAGTATTTGTGTTCGTGCTGACCACTCATCTTACATCAGCTTGTCTGTGACAAGATGGTCGCCGGTGATGACGATGGAAACTCTGCCGTAACACATCTAGCCTTTATATACATATCTATGGCTACAACCGGCAGCAGGCTCTAGTGGGTGTTGTATTGACTGAGTTTTTCATATTAAGAGGTATGTAGACTGCCAAGAAATTGAGGATGTTTTCATGTTTAGAAAATGCTATTCATTTTTCTCATTAAAAAAAAAAAAAAGACTAAAAAGAAGTTGGCCTGAACCACAGGGTCTCACTCTTTCTGTATTCTGTAGTTTGTGTAGTTATATGGTTTGCTGGAGAGCAGCAGGTTTGCTTTTCTTAGAATAGCCTCTCTGATGTCATAAGCTACAGACCACACTCACGCCATGAGTGAAAGGTCAGTGTCTCCTACAGAGAGAAAGGTGCTGAGCAGAGTGGTGAGGATAGCTGAGCGGAATATTGGGACTACTCTGTAGACCATTGAGGAGCTGGCCTAGAGAAGCTTATCAAGAGCAATGGGCATCATCAAGGACCCTATGGCCACACATTGTTTTCCCACCTCCCTTCTGGCAAGAGGTACTGCAGTTTGAGAACAAGGACCGCAAATTTCAAAAACAGCCTCTTCCCCACTGCTGTCAGACTATTGAACACAAAACCCCAATAAAACATACCAATCATTGTGAATTCATGTACATAACTATCTGTTCTGACTGCTCCTTGTTCTCAACTGCAGTATTTAAAATTTTAAATGAGGATATTCATGCTCCCAAATGTATAGATACTTACCAGTTTTAGGCATTGTATATTTGTATTCATCACTCGACATGCTCTGCATACCCATATAAGCGTTTTAATTATTTCTTTTAGTTTTATATGTAGCTAATATCTTGTTCTCACAGTGTTCTTTAAATTGTTTTTGTGCTGTATTTTTGAGCACATTTTTTATCCTAATAAATACAATTGAATATACAAAAGAATGCAGTGAAACCCTCGGTGCTGACATGTAATTTATTTGGTAGCACAATTGTGTTTTATTTTTAGGGTTGTCAAGGTGGTTGTATAACATCAGTTGTTAGCCAAGAAAAAATGCAGCTACTTCCTCATATTAATGTGTGTATGCATTCACTGTCTGTTGTCTAAATGGGACACATTGCATGTTTTCAGGCAAAACATGAAAAGACACATTAAACTCTTTTAGATCTGCATGCACTCAATGAAGACTTTACCTTAAAGGAGTAGTTCACCTAAAAATAATAATAAAAAAAACAAAACAAAAATAATATTCAGTCATGGTTTCACTCACCCTCATGCTATTTCCAACCTGAATGAATTACTTTCTTCTGTAGGTATTTTTAAATATGCCTTAGTTTTTTTTTCTTTTCTTTTTTTTCAGTGGAAGTCAATGGTCACCAATATTCCTCAAAATATCTTCTTTTGAGTTACAGAACAACAGTCATAGGTTTGGAACAACATAAGGGTGAGTAAATGATGACAGGATTTTCAGGTTTGGGTAAACTAACAAAACATTACAGATCAAATCTTTTTCATAGTTTGATTTTTTCTTTCTTCAAGTTTTGACCATGTGTACACACATGACAAAATCCAAAGTGGGTGGCATTCTGTGATTTTGTGTCATTCTTTTTTTAATGTCTGTGTTAAGTGTTTTGACAGTATTCAATTATGGGGCTTTACCTTCAGACTATTAGCTCATTTACTATCCCAAGTTGGGCATTAGTCACATTTATTGTGCATTTGTCTGTCCTACTGCCCTTTGTCAAGTCAAATCACGTTTATTTAGCACTTTATGCAATACAGTGATAAACAGGAAAGTAATGACCAGTGATGCAAATAATTAAATTCTGATGTAAAGCATCTCTAAAAAGTTAGTTCAGTGTTGACTATAAGTTCAATTCAGCTAAGCAGCTCTATTGAAGACATTATTGTGTCTTGTTTGTAATGCAAAGAAATTGAGCTTAGTAAGACACAACTTTTCTTTAAACCTTATGATCTTTGCTTCACTAGTTTCCAGAAATAAGCTGTAATGCGTTGGAGTTTCTGTACAGTAAGACCGTGGTGTTTCTTTGGTAGTTTACTTTGATAATGAGTCTCTGATCTGCATTTTAACAAATTTGTTAACAAACTCTTCCATTTTATATGTCCAATGATGGTAAACAACAGGGATGTGTGTGAAAGCTGATCTCACCTGATACACTGGTTTTGTTGGTTACTGTACACCTCACTGTGTGCCAAAAAGTCTGTGATGGAGATTATGCAAAAGAAAAAAAATGTGTTTTTTATAATGTTTCTCTTCCTCCCACCACAGTTCTTATGAGAGCAGTAAATGAGCTCAGCTTGTATGTGCACATCACCACTCAGCTATGACTATTTAGCTGTCATACACTGGTGAAATTATGCAATCTCTGATCACTTTCAGAGTAATTGCCTAAACAAGATGGCTGTTTTTGTTTTGTAATCCACACACTTTGACTTGTTCTACTAATCAATTGTTAGCACTATAAAAATAGATGGTTCTGTAGAGCTTCTTTGCTCATATAAAACTTATATTTAGGAACCCTTTTATGTTAAAATGGTTATTTGCATTGAAAATTATGCTCCTTGGCAAACTTATAAAACATCACAGGTTTACTTTGTAGGTAAAGGGTGTCCTTGTTACAGTATAATTATGCATTTAAGTAATGTAAATTAACTACACATAGTTAGTTATTTGGGAAATGCATCTGTGAAAAGGGTCCATTAGAAGGCACAGTCATGAGACCTACACTATAATACCGAAATCATGTCCCTGTTTTTACGTTTATTGCAATTATACCCAGAGAAGCAATATGCTAAGTCCCTGTCCACTCTGATAACACCATTTATTCCACCCTTAACGTTATAGGTCTGCAGTAAGAAGTCTTCAGTGAGGACGCTTCTATTGAAAACATTGAATTTAATATGATCCACACTGTTAGAACATCAGAATGTAGTTCTTCTGTTTATAAACAGACATTTACAAAAAAACTGGTGTGTGTATGTTTCCCACCAATTAATACAGTACCACAATATTTATTAAATAATGCTTTTTTTATTATATTTATTGCAAAAGTCACAGTTCCCTTTATACATATGCTATAGAGTATATTATATTCAAATATACATACAAATACTAAATAGAAGTGCAAAACATAATCATAGAAGTGACTCATATTTTAGTGCAAAATACTTAATAACTGCTGGTATGTCTCTGTGCAGAGCATAGTTCACAATAGTAGTAGCTCACATGACATTCAGAGTCCATTGAGGGGAGGATTCATGTGCCCGGGCTTTATGTAGCAGTATGGGGAGCAATCCTCCTTGTCAAACTGATAATTGAACCACTTGGTGTGCACCTGGTACCCGTTCTCATATTCAAGATCCTCATCGCTAGACGTCTCGAACTCAGGTACCCTTGGTGATTCCTCGACAGAGTTTTTCTTCCAGTGCTTTACCTTTTTTCTCTTCTGTCCCAGCACCTTTCCCTCTTGCGAGCTGTTCGCACAGTTCCGGCAAACTCTCACGGGCTTGGAGGAGATGTTTGGTAGCAAGGCCCGGTTCTTCGAGCAAGCTTGACATACTATATAGCCGCATTTCCGGCAGTGGTGCCTCCGAGTGGTGACGTTAAAGTTCTTTGTGCAGCGCATGCAGATGGCTGAAGCCTTGTCAGGGATCCAGGTGGTAGCAAACTTCTCTGCATCTGTGTCAGTGGGAAGGCCCTTAGTTTGCATGCAGAGGGTCTTGCACTTCTCAATGTGCTCCATCCATGCAATTTTTTCCTCAGGTGAGGCTGCCGAAACATAGAAAGACTTGTGTGGCATGCGGATGAGCCATTGGTTGGGCATGGCCATTCCGTCTTCCAGATCTTCCTGCTGCACCTCCTCCAAAGGAACGACCCTTTTCTTATTGTTCCAGCGACCAGGCACCATGACGTTACCATAGACCAAGATGTCGTTGAAGAGGAAGAACACTTTGGGTTTGGGTCCACGCCTGCACAGCTTCAACAAGCAGCCCTCTCCCACAAGAATACGCCCGGGTTTTAAAAGCACCTTCCCAGCGCAGCCAAAAGAGCTCGCCACAGCCCTGATTCGCTCACGGTTCTGAACAGCAAAGGCCAGATCTTCCATTGTTGCTGCCTGTAAAATGTCAAAGTATTGACAAAGTCAAATCTATTTCAATGTACTGTTTTTAGTACTTCTAATCAACAAGATTTCACCTCTGATTACGCTAATAAATTAAATTATACAATATAATCACAAAATAAATGTTTGAACATCTTAAAAAATAATTCACCAAGGAACTACCAAATACCTGATTGGTGTGGAAAGCAATGAATTGTTGGTTAAACAGACTTTGTATCTGTTCGCAGTTCCCTCGTTCCAAAAAAACTTTATGAAACGACTCCTCTGTGTGCAGCACTACAAATCACTTCTTTCTCTTTTCAGGTTGGTTGAGACACCTTTTATAGAGTGTCATAAGCTTGTATTTCCTGGTTGAAAGGGGGGAAATTCCAGAACTGCTCAGAACTGCTACTATTTTAGAAGTGTTACATTCCTTGTTACTGACTGGAAAGAAATCAGACAAGACATTTTAGCACAAAATAAAATGTTTCATGCGGATGACATGTCAGATTCAAGTCACTAGATTCCTGCTGAGTGTAAAGTGTCTGTATATATATATTTCTTTATTTATTTATTTATGAAGGGACCATGCACAATTTTTAACATAAAATTACCATTTCATGTATTGTACCGGATTTAGCCAGAGGCTATTTTTCATCCGTAGTCCCCCAGACAAGACAAAGCTAACAAAACATTACACAAACAATACCAATGTTCACATACAATAGATGCACACATACTGTTAAGGCCATAAAACAACATAAATAAATAAATCAATCAGTCAACCAATCAATTTAACTGCAACAATCTCAATGGTTACATAATTGGTTCAATTTTAAAAAAAGATTTTAGCTTCAGTTTAAAAAGACCATGCGCTTTACACCCTTTTATGTCCTCTGGTAGGGCATTTCACTGACTAGTGGCTCTCACTGCGAAAGATGATACTCAAGCGGAATGACGAAAGGGAACCAGACAGTTACACACACACACACACACACACACATATATATATATATATAGTCATGACATTTTATAGACCTCATGTTCATCAAATATAATAAAACATTTATGATAATCCACTTCACAGTGGATGTGATTGAAAAAAAAAATGATATTGTTGATGAACTCACACTGTCCCAAATTATTATGCAAGTGACATATCAGTAAAGTTTTAGCACAATAAACATTCCGATTTTATTTTATTTATCTTTTTAGATATTTGGTCTTAATCTCAGACATGTTATATAAATATTTTGGCATGTCTTATGGAAAGGGGTTGTTCAATATTAAGCAAGTCAGAGTTCTAATGCAATTTGGGGGGGGGGGGATTTTTCTGAAAAAGAAAAGCATGAAATAGCGCAATGTCTTGCAAAAGGCATTAAAACAACTAATATCTTGCAAAAACTGAATAGAGATGATGAATTTTGAAAAGATTTGTGAGTTATTTAATGCAAAAGAGCTCGGTCAAAGACTTGAGGAAAGTTTCTGTCAAACATATTATCAAAAATATTCAAAGGGCAGCTAAAAAAAACCTACACATCTGAGAAGCAAACAGGTATTTGAAGTATTAAAATAACACTGATGCATAACTCATGTCCTAGAATAGTCAATAATGACATTTCATAGCAAAAAAAAACAAACAAACAAAACAGAATGTTCCTCACAACCACAGAAAAATAATATATAACTGAGGCTTTTGCACTTAAACAGTTAAAACGGGGGAAAAAATTTGTTTGAATAGAAGAAAATTGGCAAATGAGAGGAGAATATCAAAAGTTAAAGTTAGGTGCAGTGCATGATGTAGTAAAAAGTCCCATAGTATTTACAGAACAATAATGACATGAAACTCAAGTACAAGTCAAATAAACACAAAAACTAAGAAAATATAAATATTCTACAAGAGGCTGCCATAGGTATACTTGTAGATATAGAAGCAGATCTATGTATTAAAAAGATTAAAAATCTAAATAAAAGTACCCGTGTGTTTATGGCCCAGCTGTTTCATCTAAATTCCACATCACTGTCCTTCTGTTGCGCACAAACAAACCATGCACACTAAGAAAACTTTTATACAAATTTGTAAACAATTAATATAGTGTAGTGGGTTTTACAGGTTTACAACATATAACAAAAAAAACAACAAAAAAAAACATTTCGACCACTGTATGCGAAGAGGATATGAAGAGTTCAGATGCAAAAGCCTCTAAGTGCCATTTGAAATTTTCTTCTAGAATGGTCATTTTTATCAGGCTTGTATATTTAAGTTCAGTGATTTCACTTAAATGGCAATGATAATTACCTATTAATTGTTATTTAAGTGAAATTACTGAACTTAAATATACAAGTTTGATAAAAATCATCATTAAAGAAGAACATTTCAAATGGCATTTAGAGGCTTTTGCATCTGAACTCTTCATATTACTAAGAGAAAAACATTTGTTCACCTGATTAACTGTATAGGCTCAGATAGCAGGGAACTCCTGATCTAGTTCATTAAGCAAAAGCACCAAAACGACAACCGGGTGGCAAAGCTAGTCTAACTTCATTTTTTTTTTATTACAGAAAAATATGCAGTGACTGCAAAGAACAGGCCTAGTTATAGAAGCACGGCACAGCCATTTAATACATAAAACCTGAAATTGTATATGTGACAATTAATAGGCTACATATTATTTCTTGTAAAAACCTAAAATGTGGTTTAAAGGAAGAGCACAGCCTATTTAATTACACATTGACCACAGAGAAGAAATTAAGTGTAAAGAACCTCTTTTCTCATAAAGGACATTGCACATCAGAACGCTGAAAAGAATTCATGTGTATTTGCAATGGATGGTGACATCGTTGTCGTTCTTTGGTACAGAAGCAGTCAATGTTACAGCTTCCTTTTACTCAAACCTGTTGCTAAAATATATTATAAGCACCAAATGCCAAATAATCTAATTTTCCTCTTAGGCCAATACAGTTAGTAAAACACTCTTATGTACTTATTTGCAAAACCAGTTCTGTCTAGGAATGTGGAGATTCCCAGGCATTACCAGAAGAGGCATTGACGAGTCACTTACAAAGGAACAACAACATGACCTAGTATCCAAGAATCAGGTTCTGTTTTGAGGGGAAAAAAAAAACAAGTTCCTTGTTTTGTTATCGGGCAAATACTACAAAATATACACCACTGAAACAGAACCAAATAACTTAAAATCATACCAATTCCTCTCAGTATACACTTTAAACTGGAGATCCTGCTCATTCAACTAAAAATACTTTGCTCATTTTACACAACTTCAACATTTTAGTACTTACTGAAATACCTTAAATTAAACATACTCGCGGATCTATTGTTATTCCATGTTATTACAAAAGTAATGGGACATTTTACAATTTTGTCGACTAAATTTGGTCATAAGCAAAGAGTTTTATATAATAAAAGGGAGTGGCAGTTGAGAGAGAGATAGAGAGATGGAGCGTGTCCCAGGCTCCAGTATCAGCTCACATTTAAGATTGCACAATGTTTTAGACTTTCCATTACAAGTCAATAGTTCCTTTTACTTTGAATTTCTTTGCTGACCGCTCACTGGAGCGCAGTTCAAACTTGCTGCCATAGATGTGAGTTACGAAATCACCAATCTCCACACTGAACACACTGTTCCTCTTCGGTATTACTGTAGAGACAGAGAGAAAGAGAGAGGAGGGAAAAATGTCAGTAATCCAGAGCATATTTCTATTATTAATAAATCAACACTATTTGAACGGTTAAAGTGGCCTCGGTTAAGCAACTGTCAAACAAAATGGTTGCAACAAATCTTTTTACACACCATCTGTTGACAGACTTTGTTCTCAAGTTCTTTAGGAAAAGAGGGTTCTGAGAAGTGGCTAATGGCTGTCGTGAGGAAAAAGTGAGAAGTGCTTTCATGACACAGTAAGAAGATTTGACTTCAATCTGGAATCTTATCATCAGATTTTCACAACACTATTATCGTGGCCAACATAATTCACAATTGCAATATTATAGCAATATCTACAGAAATGTTGTAAACAAACTAATGATGCTACCAGAGAAATACGTACATACTATTTAGTGTTTTCTCTTTTTAGCTAATGAATCACTCTAAACATGAGTGTAGGAAAGAGAAAAAAACGTAACTGTACAAAAAACATACAAACGTAAGCTGGTTGATAAGCTTCTTTTTTTTTCTCGACGTCATTTTACCACCACCCCACCATACCAGCCACAGATGAGAATCTTGTGCTGGCCAGTGTTTCACTCACTCATACTGACACCTACTGGCGTGCGTCTATGCAGCAACACACAAAAATAAAGGTCTACAGTAACGGACGCAACTGTTCATTCATTATTCGTAGTGACCCATGATAGATTTATTTCGTATCATTCCTAGAATGCGCTGTTTGTGACTTCGGAGATAAACATGGATGAAAAAAATATTACTGACTTGCGTTTAATCTTTAAAAATATCACAAAACATTAGGCTTTTCATTTAGGATTTTGTGTCACAATTACGTCAGGATAGGTGCTCTTAATCTGCACTTCAGATGCGCATTTAAAACACAACAGCGAAATGGTATGAATAAATAACGCTAAAGTACATATTGCCATTTTATTATAACGTAATTCATTTGTTGATGCTGCATCAGTAGAGAAAGAACAGTAGTTTGCCGTCGAGGCTGTGAGGACTCATTATACTTCATAACATTACTTCAGTCAAGCGGTTTAAACAATGTGACAAAAACACACGCAGACCTGAACCAAATGTTTTATGGCACAATTGTTACCATCTATTTGCATTATTTTATATCCGGCTGGTCACTTTTACCCATTCATTAGCCGATCAAAGATTTAAAAGTGTCCAAAAATGCAACGAATTTGCATGTCGTCGTGTTTAACAAGAACTGGAGTTATGTCAGAAAAGAATTTAACCCATTTAAACTTGTTTTTATTATAGAGTTTAAGTATATGTTTTTTTTATATATAAAATGTAGAAAATAAATATTTGTGTTATTGAAAATAAAAAGGTGGTTAGAAAAATAAAATCAGAATCGGGTAAAATCGGTAGTGGCAGGTCAAACTCAATGAAAATCGGAATCGGCCAAGAAAATTGTAATCGTTGCATCTCTAGTCGCATTATCTTTGTGTTTACATACCTAGTGTTTGAAATGAAAATGTGAGAGACAGTTCTGGGTGGGCATTAAAAACCATTTTGATGATAGATATT
>NW_024121111.1:19765612-19827104 GCF_016745375.1 Pimephales promelas | reverse complement strand
TAAACTGTACTCTGACATCATGGCAGTAATGGGTACACTGAAATGGACTTGACCTCGCCCAGTTAATAGCTCAAGTTAATGGGAATACCGCTCTACATGAACAAGTTCTGGCTGCTATTCTCAATTACACTAAAACCCAGCTCAAAGCTGATGTGAAGTATGAAGATTGAACACTGAGGGTGAATGTCGCTGGTTTAGTTACCCTTTTAAGTTATAATTTAAAACTAAGTTATAAAGTTATAATTTCGGTTACTCTTTCTGGTTCTGTGATTCATTTCTATGCATTATGAAGAGTTCAGATGCAAAAGCCTCTAAATGCCATTTGAAATGTTCTTCTTTAATGATGATTTTTTATCAAACTTGTATATTTAAGTTCAGTAATTTCACTTAAATAACAATTAATAGGTAATTAACATTGCCATTTAAGTGAAATTACTGAACTTAAATATACAAGCTTGTAGTGTTGTCAAAAAACTCGGTACTTCGGTACCAAGTCGGTACTAAAAAAAAAGCTTTTCTAGGTACCGAGTACCAGGTTAATCCAGTTCTGTTCTAGACGCGATGTCTGAAACGTGCACAGTTGCGTCCTTTTTATAACGCTGATATGGCTCTCTCTCTCTCTGAATCCACTTGTTGAAACGAAAGGAGGAAAGAGCCACATATGGAAATATTTTGGATTAGGTTAATGTCACGTTGCCATAAGAGGCCGATTACATGCAAATTCGCAATTTCAAATATAGGCGCGATTCAAGCGCGCTCATAAAAAAAACTCGGTGGGGGCGCATGCTAGCAACGACAGACGCCGCGTGAGAGCAAGCGCTTTGGAAAGAATAAGCACGCGCAAAAATATAATTAAAAAACACGCGCGACATGTGAACGGCCTCTAAAGTGCTTTCGGGGTAGTTTTACGAGTACATGAGCACATATCCACCCGACACCAGAGTACTACTGGTATAAGTATTGTCATTTAATGTCAGTGCCAGTTCTAGGCGTATTCTTGCCTTTATAACTCAGCAGGTTTAAAAAGCCTTTTTAAAATTAAATATGAATTCAGTTTTAGATTAATTAAAAGGACAGTCAAGTAAAATAAAACATGTTTTATGGTAATGCTACAAAGATACCATTCATCAACATTACTTAGTTATCAACACATTGAGTGAACAATATATTTTTACAACATTAATTAATGTTTGAAAATGTTATTTATTACAAACACCTGATTGTTCATGTTTGTTCACTTAATTCATTGTGCATTAAATAAATAATGGATTAAAACTTTACAAACAACTTAAAAATGTGTTTCGTGTATTACTATTGTTTATTTTAGGTCATTTTATCTAATCTTTTTCTAAAGTGTTTATAATACAAATGTACAGTTTCCATACTTGTAACCGTGATAAACACTTAAATATATGTAGCCTAAATTTAAACTAAGCTTTGGTACCGAAATTGGTACCGAGAACCGTGAATTTGGTATTGGTACCGAATGCTGAAATTTTGGTACCGTGACAACACTACAAGCTTGATAAAAATGATCATTCTAGAAGAAAATTTCAAATGGCACTTAGAGGCTTTTGCATCTGAACTCATATATATATAATATATAATAATATATATATATATATATAATATATATATTATATATAATATATATATAATATATAGCCTATATTGTTTAATTAAACATTGAGTGTTTATTGGTGTGGTCCAAAACCTTAGGACCTTTGTCAGACTTGAACTTGGAATACACACGCATAATTTACTGGATTATAAGGGTTTGTGTGGTTTAAATACACAGAGTCATGTATTATCATGTGCTGGTTTTTTTTACAATAGATCAGCAAAGACGCCCAATGTGAGACATTTTGAGCTGAATTAAAAGGTTTTGAATGAAATTATTTGAATTTAAATTAAAAACATTAGGAGAATGTGCTTGAATATTTTTTTGTTAAAATCTATAATTAAATTAAAGGTAAATAAAAAAATAATAATAAATAAATAAATAAATAAATAAAACTCCTGGTATCCCGAAGGGCAAGGCACCTAACCCCTTGAGCAAGGCACCTAACCCCCAATTGATCCGGGCCTGCCCAATGGTCTGGGTATGTTTGTGTTCATCACTCATTACTTCTAATGTGTGTGCACAAATTTAAATGCAGAGGACAAAATACAAAAATTACAAATTGAAGTTGACATTTGAAGGCCAGGTCCCGTGAAAAACCAATGTATTCAAAATCAGTATCTCTTGAAGACTGATATTTGTAATTGGTGGATGTACCTAACTATTTGTTAAATGTCTACAAAACAAAGTCTGTTTTTTTAGGTGTTCAAGCACGAAGTGATGAAAACCTATTGTAATTTAGCTATTTATTTATAAATGAATTCTAAAATTCTAACATTTGTTAGATCTGTCATTTTTTGAACATTTCTAATAACATGACATCTCTCCCCCATTATCCCTATATAAATGCTAAATGTCTTTCTGTGACAAAGCGGTGTGAGAAATGGATGGATTGATAGATTGGCTGACTAAACCTAAACACACACGCACACACACTCCCCTTACACGTCACTAACCCGACCCCTAAACCTATCCACCACCACAACAAAACGTTCTGCATTCTGCAAACCTTCTGAAAAAAAAAAATCTTTCTGATTTATAAGCTTTTGTACACTTGAGGACTTCAATTTAGGTCCCTATATAGTCACACGATTCTATTAGACTGTGTGCATTTGGGTTTAAGTCCCCCGAGACAGAAAAACATGTAGGCTACACACACACGTTATATATATATATTTTTTTTTTTACTTTTGTTCGCTGTAATTTCTACTCTGTCCAACAGGTGGACCTATTGGGGCATTTTGCTGGTTGTTTCGACAATGGAGGTGATGCTCCGATGATCATGTCGATATCAAATTAAAAGTAGAATGATCAGCTGAGCAAAGAGCGGAAGTGATGTCACTTTCACTTTCTCAATCTTAAAGTAAAGTCAACAGAAACGGAGGTAATAAAAAGTTTAGTTTTATGAAAGCTGTAATGTAGTTTACAAAACTTGTTAATGTCAAAATGTAGGCCATGGAAATGTAGCCTATACATATTTTAACTTGTTTAGCTTTAACATTATTTTTCTATTTGATTTTTATCACGACTTACAGTCTGTTTGTTTTTTGAAAGAAACCGTTTAGGCCTAACTTATGACACTGCGCAATGTTAAATCAACTTACATTCGAGAATAGACAACTCTTTGATTAATTTTTCTCCTCCCCAGGCAGTGTTTTTGAATACAACACAATGAAGCGTCAAATAGACGATGTAATGGGACTCTGCTGTAAAATATCAGATAGCAGGCAGATTAAAGCAGCGGTACAGAGCTCAGCCAAAGGAGCTGCTTCTGCGGGCGGAGGGGCGTTTTTAGGGGGCTACTCGGAGGACCCCCGTATATTTATTGGTATGTATTGAGGTGTGTGTTTGATTTCTTGTCATCCACAAACTTCGACTTACTGCAGTTCTTAACTAGTTTGGTGGTATATACTGTGGTTTGAGCCAGCGTTAACTAAAACAAAATAAAATAGGCTATAAACAAAACGTAAGCTACTTCAGCTACTTGTCAAGTTTAATTTTTTCATACAATAATTTTTATTACTGTTAGTTTAACTGTTAGTTGGTTACTAACATAAAGCAATAAATAACCCCATTAGGCATTAGCTCTGTTCTAAATTCACTGTAAACCGCATTGGGCTTATTGCTTTTATAAAACCGTTAGTTCATAAGATATTTATTTTTAATATTTCCTCAATGCACATTTGTAAAGTATGTTTGTTGAGGAATTTACAACATGGCAATGTTGTTTGTTTGTTTGTTTGTTGTTTGTTTTTTTACAATGTGGCTTTTTTGATTATAGCATGTAAAAGTTGGAATTGCAAAACAAAGAAAATACAGTAAACGTTTAGTGAGACCAACTTAAAAAAAATGATATTCTATTGTCTTATTTAGTGGTGCTCTGGGAGGTGCTGTTGGATGGTGGATGACTAATGACAAATTCCAGCCTCTTCATCAAATCATAATGGAGATGCCACCTCAACAAAAGAAGAAACTGTACTCTGACGTCATGGCAGTACTGGGAAATCTGGATTGGGTTGACCTGGCTCAACTAACTTTTCTAGTAATGAGTAATTCCTCTCTGCAGATGCGAGTGCTTACTACTTTAGTCTCTTTTGCCACAAAAGAGCTTGGAGCCAAAGTGGAGTATGGGCAAAAATAGTGGGTTACTGTCACCTGCTAAACGGCAAACTACTTCTTCACTGCTGATTCCTGGTGGTTTAGAGGAGAATTACTCCGAGTTTGCCCCCTGTCGTTTCAAAGAATAGCACAACGGCGAGCGCGTCAAGTATAAATGCATCGTTCGTTTGGAGAGGTGCGCGCACAGTCAGCGGAGACTTGCGCTCTTGCGGACGTGTCGAGTATAAACAAGGCTTAAAAGTGACTTTAATGATTCTTTTCTTTATTGATTCAATAAAAATCTACACAACAGTTCAATGTTATTTTTACACTCTGCAATATACATATGTGGCATCAAGAGAGGGTGTGTTCTGGAGGGAAGACATTGCCCTCAGATGGCTGGAGCAAGATGGCCGCCTGTTAAGGACTACAAAACCCAGGGTGCCGGAGAGTACAGCAGCAGCTACAACCATAGATATCTATATAAAGGCTAGATATGTCGTCCACCCTGCTGGCCAATGGAGGTCGTCGTCTGCACCTGGCGGCCATCTTGTCACAGGCAGCTCGCTCACTCGTAACATTGTGTTAATGGTACATGTACTATTTAATTGACCATAACTTGCTCAATTTTCTACCGATTTTCAAATGGTTTGTTTTGTTATAAACGTCAGAGATGTAGTTATGACACTGCATACTTATGAATAAAAGTGTAAAAATAAATAATCATCCAGATAATTATAGCCACGTTAATAACGTTTGTAAGAAACCAAACCATTTGTAAATCCGTCAAGAGTTCAACGAGATAAGAGTATTTGTGTTCGTGCTGACCACTCATCTTACATCAGCTTGTCTGTGACAAGATGGTCGCGGTGATGACGATGGAAACTCTGCCGTAACACATCTAGCCTTTATATACATATCTATGGCTACAACCGGCAGCAGGCTCTAGTGGGTGTTGTATTGACTGAGTTTTTCATATTAAGAGGTATGTAGACTGCAAGAAATTGAGGATGTTTTCATGTTTAGAAAATGCTATTAATTTTTCTCATTAAAAAAAAAAAAAAAGACTAAAAAGAAGTTGGCCTGAACCACAGGGTCTCACTCTTTCTGTATTCTGTAGTTTGTGTAGTTATATGGTTTGCTGGAGAGCAGCAGGTTTGCTTTTCTTAGAATAGCCTCTCTGATGTCATAAGCTACAGACCACACTCACACCATGAGTGAAAGGTCAGTGTCTCCTACAGAGAGAAAGGTGCTGAGCAGAGTGGTGAGGATAGCTGAGCGGAATATTGGGACTACTCTGTAGACCATTGAGGAGCTGGCCTAGAGAAGCTTATCAAAAACAATGGGCATCATCAAGGACCCCATGGCCACAAATTGTTTTCCCACCTCCCCTCTGGCAAGAGGTACTGCAGTTTGAGAACAAGGACCGCAAATTTCAAAAACAGCCTCTTCCCCACTGCTGTCAGACTATTGAACACAAAACCCCAATAAAACATACCAATCAATGTGAATTCATGTACATAACTATCTGTTCTGACTGCTCCTTGTTCTCAACTGCAGTATTTAAAATTTTAAATGAGGATATTCATGCTCCCAAATGTATAGATACTTACCAGTTTTAGGCATTGTATATTTGTATTCATCACTCGACATGCTCTGCATACCCATATAAGCGTTTTAATTATTTCTTTTAGTTTTATATGTAGCTAATATCTTGTTCTCACAGTGTTCTTTAAATTGTTTTTGTGCTGTATTTTTGAGCACATTTTTTATCCTAATAAATACATTTGAATATACAGAAGAATGCAGTGAAACCCTCGGTGCTGACATGTCATTTATTTGGTAGCACAATTGTGTTTTATTTTTAGGGTTGTCAAGGTGGTTGTATAACATCAGTTGTTAGCCAAGAAAAATGCAGCTACTTCCTCATATTAATGTGTGTATGCATTCACTGTCTGTTGTCTAAATGGGACACATTGCATGTTTTCAGGCAAAACATGAAAAGACACATTAAACTCTTTTAGATCTGCATGCACTCAATGAAGACTTTACCTTAAAGGAGTAGTTCACCTAAAAATAATATTCAGTCATGGTTTCACTCACCCTCATGCTATTTCCAAACTGAATTAATTACTTTCTTCTGTAGGTATTTTTAAATATGCCTTAGTTTTTTTTTCTTTTTGTTTTTTTTTTCTCCACACAGTGGAAGTCAATGGTCACCAATATTCCTCAAAATATCTTCTTTTGAGTTACAGAACAACAGTCATAGGTTTGGAACAACATAAGGGTGAGTAAATGATGACAGGATTTTCAGGTTTGGGTAAACTAACAAAACATTACAGATCAAATCTTTTTCATGGTTTGATTTTTTCTTTCTTCAAGTTTTGACCATGTGTACACACATGACAAAATCCAAAGTGGGTGGCATTCTGTGATTTTGTGTCATTCTTTTTTTAATGTCTGTGTTAAGTGTTTTGACAGTATTCAATTATGGGGCTTTACCTTCAGACTATTAGCTCATTTACTATCCCAAGTTGGGCATTAGTCACATTTATTGTGTATTTGTCTGTCCTACTGCCCTTTGTCAAGTCAAATCACGTTTATTTAGCACTTTATGCAATACAGTGATAAACAGGAAAGTAATGACCAGTGATGCAAATAATTAAATTCTGATGTAAAGCATCTCTGAAAAGTCAGTTCAGTGTTGACTGTAAAGTTCATCAATTACGAACTGAGTTCAATTCAGCTAAGCAGCTCTACTGAAGACATTATAGTGTCTTGTTTGTAATGCAAAGAAATTGAGCTTAGTTAGACACAACTTTTCTTTAAACATTTTTGATAATGAGTCTCTGATCTGCATTTTAACAAATTTGTTAACAAACTCTTCCATTTTATATGTCCAATGATGGTAAACAACAGGGATGTGTGTGAAAGCTGATCTCACCTGATACACTGGTTTTGTTGGTTACTGTACACCTCACTGTGTGCCAAAAAGTCTGTGATGGAGATTATGCAAAAGAAAAAAAATGTGTTTTTTATAATGTTTCTCTTCCTCCCACCACAGTTCTTATGAGAGCAGTAAATGAGCTCAGCTTGTATGTGCACATCACCACTCAGCTATGACTATTTAGCTGTCTGGTGAAATTATGCAATCTCTGATCACTTTCAGAGTAATTGCCTAAACAAGATGGCTGTTTTTGTTTTGTAATCCACACACTTTGACTTGTTCTATTAATCAATTGTTAGCACTATAAAAATAGATGGTTCTGTAGAGCTTCTTTGCTCATATAAAACTTATATTTAGGACTCCTGAAGAACCCTTTTATGTTAAAATGGTTCTTTGCATTGAAAATTATGCTCCTTGGCAAACTTATAAAACATCACATGAAGAGTTCAGATGCAAAAGCCTCTAGTCTAAGTGCCATTTGAAATTTTCTTCTTTAATGATGATTTTTATCAAACTTGTATATTTAAGTTCAGTGATTTCACTTAAATGGCAATGATAATTACCTATTAATTGTTATTTAAGTGAAATTACTGAACTTAAATATACAAGTTTGATAAAAATCATCATTAAAGAAGAAAATTTCAAATGGCATTTAGAGGCTTTTGCATCTGAACTCTTCACATATTTAAGTAAAAGGTTTACTTTGTAGGTAAAGGGTGTCCTTGTTACAGTATAATTATGCATTTAAGTAATTTAAATTAACTACACATAGTTAGTTATTTGGGAAATGCATCTGTGAAAAGGGTCCATTAGAAGGTACAGTCATGAGACCTACACTATAATACCGAAATCATGTCCCTGTTTTTACGTTTATTGCAATTATACCCATCAGAGAAGCAATATGCTAAGTCCCTGTCCACTCTGATAACACCATTTATTCCACCCTTAACGTTATAGGTCTGCAGTAAGAAGTCTTCAGTGAGGGCGCTTCTATTGAAAACATTTAATTTAATATGATCCACACTGTTAGAACATCAGAATGTAGTTCTTCTGTTTATAAACAGACATTTACAAAAAAAACTGGTGTGTGTATGTTTCCCACCAATTAATACAGTACCACAATATTTATTAAATAATGCTTTTTTTATTATATTTATTGCAAAAGTCACAGTTCCCTTTATACATATGCTATAGAGTATATTATATTCAAATATACATACAAATACTAAATAGAAGTGCAAAACATAATCATAGAAGTGACTCATATTTTAGTGCAAAATACTTAATAACTGCTGGTATTTGTCTCTGTGCAGAGCATAGTTCACAATAGTAGCTCACATGACATTCAGAGTCCATTGAGGGGAGGATTCATGTGCCCGGGCTTTATGTAGCAGTATGGGGAGCAATCCTCCTTGTCAAACTGATAATTGAACCACTTGGTGTGCACCTGGTACCCGTTCTCATATTCAAGATCCTCATCGCTAGACGTCTCGAACTCAGGTACCCTTGGTGATTCCTCGACAGAGTTTTTCTTCCAGTGCTTTACCTTTTTTCTCTTCTGTCCCAGCACCTTTCCCTCTTGTGAGCTGTTCGCACAGTTCCGGCAAACTCTCACGGGCTTGGAGGAGATGTTTGGTAGCAAGGCCCGGTTCTTCGAGCAAGCTTGACATACTATATAGCCGCATTTCCGGCAGTGGTGCCTCCGAGTGGTGACGTTAAAGTTCTTTGTGCAGCGCATGCAGATGGCTGAAGCCTTGTCAGGGATCCAGGTGGTAGCAAACTTCTCTGCATCTGTGTCAGTGGGAAGGCCCTTAGTTTGCATGCAGAGGGTCTTGCACTTCTCAATGTGCTCCATCCATGCAATTTTTTCCTCAGGTGAGGCTGCCGAAACATAGAAAGACTTGTGTGGCATGCGGATGAGCCATTGGTTGGGCATGGCCATTCCGTCTTCCAGATCTTCCTGCTGCACCTCCTCCAAAGGAACGACCCTTTTCTTATTGTTCCAGCGACCAGGCACCATGACGTTACCATAGACCAAGATGTCGTTGAAGAGGAAGAACACTTTGGGTTTGGGTCCACGCCTGCACAGCTTCAACAAGCAGCCCTCTCCCACAAGAATACGCCCGGGTTTTAAAAGCACCTTCCCAGCGCAGCCAAAAGAGCTCGCCACAGCCCTGATTCGCTCACGGTTCTGAATAGCAAAGGCCAGATCTTCCATTGTCGCTGCCTGTAAAATGTCAAAGTATTGACAAAGTCAAATCTATTTCAATGTACTGTTTTTAGTACTTTCTAATCAACAAGATTTCACCTCTGATTACGCTAATAAATTAAATTATACAATATAATCACAAAATAAATGTTTGAACATCTTAAAAAATAATTCACCAAGGAACTACCAAATACCTGATTGGTGTGGAAAGCAATGAATTGTTGGGTAAACAGACTTTGTATCTGTTCGCAGTTCCCTCGTTCCAAAAAAACTTTATGAAACGACTCCTCTGTGTGCAGCACTACAAATCACTTCTTTCTCTTTTCAGGTTGGTTGAGACACCTTTTATAGAGTGTCATAAGCTTGTATTTCCTGGTTGAAAGGGGGGAAATTCCAGAACTGCTCAGAACTGCTACTATTTTAGAAGTGTTACATTCCTTGTTACTGACTGGAAAGAAATCAGACAAGACATTTTAGCACAAAATAAAATGTTTCATGCGGATGACATGTCAGATTCAAGTCACTAGATTCCTGCTGAGTGTAAAGTGTCTGTATATATATATTTCTTTCTTTATTTATTTATGAAGGGACCATGCACAATTTTTAACATAAAATTACCATTTCATGTATTGTACCGGATTTAGCCAGAGGCTATTTTTCATCCGTAGTCCCCCAGACAAGACAAAGCTAACAAAACATTACACAAACAATACCAATGTTCACATACAATAGATGCACACATACTGTCAAGTCCATAAAACAACAAATAAATAAATCAATCAGTCAACAAATCAATTTAACTACAACAATCTCAATGGTTACATAATTGGTTCAATTTTAAAAAAGATTTTAGCTTCAGTTTAAAAAGACCATGCGCTTTACACCCTTTTATGTCCTCTGGTAGGGCATTTCACTGATTAGTTGCTCTCACTACGAAAGATGATACTCAAGCGGAATGACGAAAGGGAACCAGACAGTTACACACACACACACACACACACACAAATATATATATATATATATATATATATATATATATATAGTCATGACATTTTATAGACCTCATGTTCATCAAATATAATAAAACATTTATGATAATCCACTTCACAGTGGATGTGATTGAAAAAAAAAATGATATTGTTGATGAACTCACACTGTCCCAAATTATTATGCAAGTGACATATCAGTAAAGTTTTAGCACAATAAACACTCCGATTTTATTTTATTTATCTTTTTAGATATTTGGTCTTAATCTCAGACATGTTATATAAATATTTTGGCATGGCTTATGGAAAGGGGTTGTTCAATATTAAGCAAGTCAGAGTTCTAATGCAATTTGGGGGGGGGGGGATTTTCTGAAAAAGAAAAGCATGAAATAGCGCAATGTCTTGCAAAAGGCATTAAAACAACTAATATCTTGCAAAAACTGAATAGAGATGATGAATTTTGAAAAGATTTGTGAGTTATTTAATGCAAAAGAGCTCGGTCAAAGACTTGAGGAAAGTTTCTGTCAAACATATTATCAAAAATATTCAAAGGGCAGCTAAAAAAAACCTACACATCTGAGAAGCAAACAGGAATTTGAAGTATTAAAATAACACTGATGCATAACTCATGTCCTAGAATAGTCAATAATGACATTTCATAGCAAAAAAAAACAAACAAACAAAACAGAATGTTCCTCACATCCTGTCACAGGAAAATAATATATAACTGAGGCTTTTGCACTTAAACAGTTAAAACGGGGGAAAAAATTTGTTTGAATAGAAGGAAATTGGCAAATGAGAGGAGAATATCAAAAGTTAAAGTTAGGTGCAGTGCATGATGTAGTAAAAAGTCCCGTAGTATTTACAGAACAATAATGACATGAAACTCAACTACAAGTCAAACAAACACAAAAACTAAGAAAATATAAATATTCTACAAGAGGCTGCCATAGGTATACTTGTAGATATAGAAGCAGATCTATGTATTAAAAAGATTAAAAATCTAAATAAAAGTACCCGTGTGTTTATGGCCCAGCTGTTTCATCTAAATTCCACACCACTGTCCTTCTGTTGCGCAAAAACAAACCATGCACACTAAGAAAACTTTTATACAAATTTGTAAACAATTAATATAGTGTAGTGGGTTTTACAGGTTTACAACATATAACAAAAAAAAAAAAAAAAAAAAAAAACATTTCGACCACTGTATGCGAAGAGGATATTACTAAGAGAAAAACATTTGTTCACCTGATTAACTGTATAGGCTCAGATAGCAGGGAACTCCTGATCTAGTTCATTAAGCAAAAGCACCAAAACGACAACCGGGTGGCAAAGCTAGTCTAACTTCATTTTTTTTTTTATTACAGAAAAATATGCAGTGACTGCAAAGAACAGGCCTAGTTATACACTGTGTGCAGAATTATTAGGCAAGTGTGTATTTTGACCATATCATCATGTTTATGCATTTTTTCCAACTCCAAGCTGTATAAACTTGAATGCTTATTGGATTTAAGCATTTCAGGTGATGTGTTTTTGTGTAATGAGGGAGGGTGTGGCCTAATGAGAAAAAACACCCTATATCAGGTGTGCATAATTATTAGGCAGCTTCTTTTCCTCAGGCAAAATGGGCCAAAAAAGGGTTTTAACTGACTTAGAAAAGTCAAAAATTGTAAAAAGTCTTTCAGAGGGATGCAGTACTCTAGAAATTGCTAAGATATTGGGGCGTGATCACAGAACCATCAAACGTTTTGTAGCAAAACCTCAACAGAGTCGCAAGAAACGTGTTGAGAAAAAAAAAACGCAAATTAACTTCCAAAGATTTGAGAAGAATCAAACGTGAAGTGACCAGGAACCCATTATCCTCCAGTGCGATCATATTTCAGAACTGCAACCTACCTGGAGTGCCCAGAAGTACAAGGTGGTCAGTGCTCAGAGACATGGCCAAGGTAAGGAAGGCTGCAATCCAACCTCCACTGAACAAGAAACATAAGTTGAAACGTCAAGACTGGGCCAGGAAATATCTGAAGACAGATTTTTCAAAGGTTTTATGGACTGATGAGATGAGAGTGACTCTAGACGGACCAGATGGATGGGCACAGAGCTCCACTTCGACTCAGGCGACAGCAAGGTGGAGGTGGGGTAATGGTATGGGCTGGTATTATTAAAGATGAGCTAGTTGGACCTTTTCGGGTTGAAAATGGACTCAAAATAAACTCCCAAACCTACTGCCAGTTTTTAGAAGATACTTTCTTCAAGCAGTGGTACAAGAAAAAGTCTGCATCTTTCAAGAAGTCCATGATTTTTATGCAGGACAATGCTCCATCGCATGCATCAAAGTACTCCACTGCGTGGCTAGCCAGTAAAGGCCTTAAAGATGAAAGAATTATGACATGGCCCCCTTCGTCACCTGATTTAAACCCTATTGAGAACTTGTGGGCCCTTCTTAAACGGGAGATTTACGGTGAAGGAAAACCGTACACCTCTCTGAACAGTCTATGGGAGGCTGTGGTGGCTGCTGCACAAAAAGTTGATCATCAACAGATCAAGAAACTGGCAGACTCCATGAATGGAAGGCTTGTAACTGTTATTGAAAAGAAGGGTGGCTATATTGGTCACTGATCTTTTTTTTTAATGTTAGAAATGTTTATTTGTAAACTGAGTTGTTTGTTTCTGTAATTCTCACTTTAACAGATTAAAATAAACTGTTGTTTATTTTAAAAAAAAGTGAGAAGGGAACATTTTCATTTTGCTGCATAATAATTCTGCACACTAAGAGTTGCCTAATAATTGTGCACACAGATATTCTCCTAAGAAAGCCAAAACCTCACTTTTGCTTTCTTAAATATTCAGGATTGAGGGTTTATTAACGTTTTGGATTGACTGAGAGCACATTATTTGTTCAATAATAAAATTAATCCTCAAAAATACAACTTGCCTAATAATTTTGCACACAGTGTAGAAGCACGGCACAGCCATTTAATACATAAAACCTGAAATTGTATATGTGACAATTAATAGGCTACATATTATTTCTTGTAAAAACCTAAAATGTGGTTTAAAGGAAGTGCACAGCCTATTTAATTACACATTGACCACAGAGAAGAAATTAAGTGTAAAGAACCTCTTTTCTCATAAAGGACATTGCACATCAGAACGCTGAAAAGAATTCATGTGTATTTGCAATGGATGGTGACATCGTTGTCGTTCTTTGGTACAGAAGCAGTCAATGTTACAGCTTCCTTTTACTCAAACCTGTTGCTAAAATATATTATAAGCACCAAATGCCAAATAATCTAATTTTCCTCTTAGGCCAATACAGTTAGTAAAACACTCTTATGTACTTATTTGCAAAACCAGTTCTGTCTAGGAATGTGGAGATTCCCAGGCATTACCAGAAGAGGCATTGACAAGTCACTTACAAAGGAACAACAACATGACCTAGTATCCAAGAATCAGGTTTTGTTTTGAGGGGAAAAAAAAAACAAGTTCCTTGTTTTGTTATCGGGCAAATACTACAAAATATACACCACTGAAACAGAACCAAATAACTTAAAATCATACCAATTCCTCTCAGTATACACTTTAAACTGGAGATCCTGCTCATTCAACTAAAAATACTTTGCTCATTTTACACAACTTCAACATTTTAGTACTTACTGAAATACCTTAAATTA
The DNA here is from genome assembly GCF_016745375.1 of Pimephales promelas. Next base: position 19,813,069 of record NW_024121111.1, on the reverse strand, counting down.
AACATACTCGTGGATCTATTGTTATTCCATGTTATTACAGAAGTAATGGGACATTTTACAATTTTGTCGACTAAATTTGGTCATAAGCAAAGAGTTTTATATAATAAAAGGGAGTGGCAGTTGAGAGAGAGATAGAGAGATGGAGCGTGTCCCAGGCTCCAGTATCAGCTCACATTTAAGATTGCACAATGTTTTAGACTTTCCATTACAAGTCAATAGTTCCTTTTACTTTGAATTTCTTTGCTGACCGCTCACTGGAGCGCAGTTCAAACTTGCTGCCATAGATGTGAGTTACGAAATCACCAATCTCCACACTGAACACACTGTTCCTCTTCGGTATTACTGTAGAGACAGAGAGAAAGAGAGAGGAGGGAAAAATGTCAGTAATCCAGAGCATATTTCTATTATTAATAAATCAACACTATTTGAACGGTTAAAGTGGCCTCGGTTAAGCAACTGTCAAACAAAATGGCTGCAACAGATCTTTTTACACAGACTGTTGACAGACTTTGTTCTCAGGTTCTTTAGGAAAAGAGGGTTCTGAGAAGTGGCTAATGGCTGTCGTGAGGAAAAAGTGAGAAGTGCTTTCATGACACAGTAAGAAGATTTGACTTCAATCTGGAATCTTATCATCAGATTTTCACAACACTATTATCGTGGCCAACATAATTCACAATTGCAATATTATAGCAATATCTACAGAAATATTGTAAACAAACTAATGATGCTACCAGAGAAATACGTACATACTATTTAGTGTTTTCTCTTTTTAGCTAATGAATCACTCTAAACATGAGTGTAGGAAAGAGAAAAAAACGTAACTGTACAAAAAACATACAAACGTAAGCTGGTTGATAAGCTTCTTTTTTTTTTCTCGACGTCATTTTACCACCACCCCACCATACCAGCCACAGATGAGAATCTTGTGCTGGCCAGTGTTTCACTCACTCATACTGACACCTACTGGCGTGCGTCTATGCAGTAACACACAAAAATAAAGGTCTACAGTAACGGACGCAACTGTTTTTATTTATCATTCGTAGTGACCCATGATAGATTTATTTCGTGTCATTCCTAGAATGCGCTGTTTGTGACTTCGGAGATAAACATGGATGAAAAAAATATTACTGACTTGCGTTTAATATTTAAAAATATCACAAAACATTAGGCTTTTCATTTAGGATTTTGTGTCACAATTACGTCAGGATAGGTGCTCGATTAATCTGCACTTCAGAAGCGCATTTTAAAAAACACCACAGCGAAACGGTATGAATAAATAACGCTAAAGTACATATTGCCATTTCATTATAAAGTAATTCATTTGTTGATGCTGCATCAGTAGAGAAAGAACAGTAGTTTGCCGTCGAGGCTGTGAGGACTCATTATACTTCATAACATTACTTCAGTCAAGCGGTTTAAACAATGTGACAAAAACACACGCAGACCTGAACCAAATGTTTTATGGCACAATTGTTACCATCTATTTGCATTATTTTATATCCGGCTGGTCACTTTTACCCATTCATTAGCCGATCAAAGATTTAAAAGTGTCCAAAAATGCAACGAATTTGCATGTCGTGTTTAACAAGAACTGGAGTTATGTCAGAAAAGAATTTAACCCATTTAAACTTGTTTTTATTATAGAGTTTAAGTATATGTTTTTTTTATATAAAAATGTAGAAAATAAATATTTGTGTTATTGAAAATAAAAAGGTGGTTAGAAAAATAAAATCAGAATCGGGTAAAATCGGTAGTGGCAGGTCAAACTCAATGAAAATCGGAATCGGCCAAGAAAATTGTAATCGTTGCATCTCTAGTCGCATTATCTTGTGTTTACATACCTAGTGTTTGGAAATGAAAATGTGAGAGACAGTTCTGGGTGGGCATTAAAAACCATTTTGATGATAGATATTCTACATTTCAGAATAACTAAACCAACATTTGAGATGCAGTATAATGAAATTGGTCTGCAGCTTATTCCAGCTGTGCAATCACAACCTCTGTTGAGGCAAAGTCACACGAGTTCTTTGTTGGGCGTTGAAGGATTTACTCTTTAAATGTGTTTCTATCATTGTTCGTGTGCATGTAAAAGTATCACCTTAATACATTTTTTATGTACATTCTTGTAATTTAAGTGAATTTTAGTGTTCCCATATAGCATTTTTCAATGCGATATCCAAAAGTTTACGGAAAATTACTACAGTAATTGTCAGTACCGGTATACTGTGCCACACAATCTGGACAATGATAAAATAGCCCAACAGCTGGATGCAAGACAAAAGACTTTGACAATTGATGAGCATAGCATTTACATAATGTTATTTAGCATTTACATAATGTTATAATGTTACATAATGTTATTATTTATATCTTGATTACCACACTGCATACAGGCACAGGAGAAAAAAAAATAGCTGCTAATTTTTCATATTTGACTTTTTTTTAACTAAAAGGCTCTTCCTTCCTTTATCTAGTGGACAGAAGCTTGCCATCTTTGACACACTCACTCATATTCATGAAATGCTGTGAAACCTATAGTTTATATTTACACATATACCTTTTAGTTTGTCCTCTTTTGTAATGATTTTGAAGATGTGCTTCATTTCCTGTACCAGGATGCCAGTTAGACCCACATACGAAGGGCACTTTGATCTGACAACTATGGGAAAAAAAATGAGAGAGAGAGAGAATAAGGTTCCACTTTATGCTCAAAATATCAACAATAAATCAGAAATCTGGATATATGCCACTAAACAAAAAATGTGTTCCTTTGTGGGAAAATGTTTTCAAATATGCATGACGTCGTACCTGTTAAGACAGCACCGTGGAAATCAGCTTTCAAGAGCTTCTGTTGGATCATCTGTGGGTTGCTGTGTTCAAAAGAAACAGGCAGCACATTCATGGAGCGTTAGCAAGACACAAAGAGAAATTATACCCATAAGGCAGAAATTCTGAAGAGCATCTTCCTAAAAGTATGACCTTTCTGGTTTCAATCCATTGCACAGATCCTCAATGTACTGTTTCCATAGCTCATGCAGAGGCAAGAAGAGTTCATATCTACAATGATATCCATAAACAAATACATATGATTTTAGTGATAAGCTGAAGTTTTACTGATACAATGTAAAGCAAGATACAATAAGTTAAAAGAGTAAACTTAATGAAACTTCTATTACTTTTGATGTTCAGGTTTGAGCTGAAATATTTTCAGCTGTCTTCTTTCTTTGGCATTCAGTCCCTTGGCCTTGCTTTTCTTTCCCTTCTTTTTCGGTCTTTTATATTCCAGCACTACCGCCTTGCGCAACATCATTTCCTCAATGGCTGCATCTTTCATTTGGGGAAGGCTATTTTTCAGGAATGCTTTGGTGAAAGCCTCCGCTTTCGTTGTGGTTGAAGACTGTGAAAACAAAGTGACATTCAGAATCTTATTGACTAGTTTGTAAAGTTTTCGTACATCATACCCAGTGTAAGCCCATCTGCAACAATGAACCGTTTCATGATTTTCAACTTTTACATTTCCAGAGAGCTCATCCTCAGCCCACCCAGAGACACCCCATTAAATTAATGGTAATGACAGTGAAGTCACCTCAACTCCCAAAAGAGCGCTTTCCTTTGCTGGGATCGAGGATTGCACCACATCTGTGAACGTGAAAAAAAGATAAAATATAGGATACATTACGCTTGTCCTTCCTTTCGTTGGTAGATTACCTTAATCGTATCATGTATATTTAACACAGAATCAGGATCCAAGATGGTAACAACATAATGCATTAAAATATAAGATAAATAGGATCTTGATCAATATAATACCAACATAAAACTTACGTTCCATCAAAGCACAGTATCAACAAACAGGATCAAAAAATGCTGCGGCTTGAAAACACATGTGACAGACAGACAGGACAGACGAGCTGATGATCACCGATTCAGACCGAATAAATCGAGCGCGGCATCATTCACCACAGAATTACAGTCCGAAATAACAATAATAACACTGTGAAAATTATGATTTATTTCTCGATTTATTTGTAAGGGTTATAAAAGATTATTTATGAATATTTAATTTAATCAAGAATAGTAACTAAAATAAATAAATAAATAAATAAACTGCAGAGAACATTAAGAAGCTATGTTTCACTGGTCCGCTATATTATAATGCTATATTATAATTGTATTATGTAGTGTACAAATACATGTATATTTATAAGTATTTATTTAGTATGTCTTTTTCCACCAAGTGGTCCTCAGCCTAGTTGTGATTAATAAGTTGTGTTAACCACACTTTATGTTAATCATAAACATTACAGTGGCACAAATTGAAAAAAAAGAAGAAGCAATATTCCATGCAATATTCCATAAAAAAAAAACAAGTGTTGTCAATTTTAATATCATGGTGACTTTAAGAGGTTTTAACTGTGCACTGTCCCTTTAAGAATGTTTCGGCTTGCCCCGCCCGGTGAGTTTATTGGGCTCTTTGCTCAGCCCCGGTCATTTTTGAAAATACAAGTGAAGGGTAGAGATCGACCGTCAGTTGGCTGCTTACCTACTTAACAAAATACATTTTATTCATATTTTTTGTAGCTAGATTATAGTTTTAAGCTTTAGTGATGTCAGAAGAGCTTGCGTGTTCGAAGCCGGAGGAGATGAGAGACGCTGAGACCGAAAACAGCGTGGAAATCATCATCAAACTGACCAGCGAAAATCCAGAAAACGATCATGATCATAATGTCAACCAAGAGACGGAAAGAGACACAGAGACTCTTTGTACTGAGATCACACCAAAACATAATCGAGTTTCTAAAGGTTTGTGATGTTTACATGCTATATGACTGTGTGGTTTGTTGTAATTTGCATTTAACGTCAACTCCTCCATTTATGTCAAGTTAGCATGCCATTCACACACTCCTAAAAAGTTAATTGAATGTCACACGTTTGACTTTGACTTTTTTTTTTTGAAGTCACATAACGTTAGGCCAAAATACATTTGGTTGTGTGGGTCTTTAGAGCAAATTACTGAACTGCCAATGCTGATGTTTTCAGAGTTATTTCAGACAAAAGAAGATGATGATGATGACGACGACGACAGCGGCACCCATTATCTGAGTTGTGATGAAAGACCCTATACTCATTTAAGGCGAGCAGAGAGGCCAGGACATGAAAAACTGCCGGACACCTTCCAGACAGATCATCTTTTGTACTATGAGAGATTCAAAGCATATCAAGATTACATGCTTGGTAACAATTCAAACACTTTTGAAGCCATCCACAACAATACACGATTCAATAAATGTATTTAAAAACCTGAAATGTTTGACAGGTGACTGTAAAACGTCTGAAGTAAAAGCCTTCACCTCTGAGTACCTGGAGAAGATAGTGGAGCCATGTGATTGGCAGGCCATATGGCACACTGACGTGTTTGACGTGCTGGTTGAAGTAAGTTCATTGATGCATATGGTGGCAAGTGCTTTTTGGGTATTTACTGTCAAGAAACAAAAAGGTCAATGCTTTTGATTGAAGCATTCACACGCAAAAGGATGTTTAAAGGATTTTTGTTGTAGGTTGTGGACGTTGATTGTAAGGAGCTAAAGGCAAAGGTGGAGCTGGTGCTACCAATGGAGTGTGAGACCAGAAGCTGTGATCTTACTGAAGAGTCCATGAAGTCCCTGCTGGAAGCTACACTTCATAAAGTACCTCTTCTGGAGCTCTTGGTTGTCTACAATGAGTCTGGGGACTTTGATCAGACTGCTCTGGCCCTGGAACACCTCAGGTTAGTTAAACCTTTAAAAGTAGTGTTTTTTTTTTTATTTTTTATTTTCCTTTTCAGAGATCTTCAATAAAGACTGCCCGATTGGGCCTGTGCTGTGTTTTTGCATGTTTTTACCACCCACATTCCCCATGTGAGAATGAGTGCATGCGTGAAAACACAAAACAGCTTGCGAGTACTGTATTGTGTTCTTTCGCATCTGCTTGTGCTTGAATGTGAATACTGAAAATTTGGGAAAAATAAACTCAATGTCATGTGACCATTAAAGGGACAGTTCACCCAAAAATTAAAATTATGTTATCATTTACATTTATTAATTTAGCTGACGCTTTTATACAAAGCGACCTACAATTGCTATCTATGTTGGAGGTTGCAAGCAACTAGGGGTTAAGTGTCTTGCTCAGGGACACACTCGTGTCTCTCAGTGGATTCGAACCCAGGTTTCTCACACCAACGGCATGTGTCTTATCCATTGCGCCCTCACCACCCCCGTTTAATCACCTTTGTGTTGTTCCAAATCTGTATAATTTATTTATTTTTCTCCCTGCTATGGAAGTCAATGGTGCCCCAAAGTGGCCTGGTTATAAAATATCTTATTTTGTATCCAGCCAAAACAAACAAAGAAATTTATTCAGGTTTAGAACAACTTGAGGGTCAGTAAATTATGGATTTTTCATTTTTGGGGTGAACTATCCCTTTAGCCAACACAAGAGAACCATGAACTTTTATTTTATTATCATTTTTTATTATTTTTTAATGTTGACTTAAAGCTCCAGTCCGTAACTTTTTTGGGGGTTAAAAATTATCCAAAATAAATTTGAGTAAGTACATAACCAGCCAGTGTTCAAAACTCTCTGCTTGCCTTAGCTCGATTCAAAATGGTAAGCTGGTACTGGTGGATTTCCACAGGAGATTCGAGCATGTCTTTGCATCATTACGTACACATAAAGAAGTTGTCTCGGCTAGTAGGCTATATTGCCTGTGAGGATGTTGGAGGTGGAGATTTATAGCCTTTTCTCACACATCTAATTGATATAATTAAACGCATTAATTAGAGGGCGGCTCCAGAAAGGTTCAAACGACAATCATCAATGATAACTGGAGACTGGAGGTTCACCTGTTGTAAAATAATAAAGACTTTGAACTGATAATTTGGGAAAAGAGACTGCAACCAGACCCATGCGAAAACAAGGATAAGTATCTGAAGGGCTTTAAATGTAATCACGCAATGATGATGTGATTTGAGAACAAAATCTAATTTGCACGGTTTGACGTGATATGAAAAACAATCGTTGGATTTAATCAGTGGATGTGACTTGTTCAGATTACATTTTTGGGTGAAAATTCTTATGTTTGTCATATTTCCAAAAAGTAGAATATGTGATTCTTAATGACAGTATCCACACCAATGCGGTGACTGACAGCTGTACATTCTCCTCAAAACATTGGATTCATCTGCGCTGTGCTGAGATACAACTCATGTAAAGTTAATAATTCCACGAATTGCAGTTTTCAAACAGAGATGGCGACAAAGAGGAAAAACTGCCGACTGCAGTTTTAATTCTGTTATTGACCTAACTTATTAACTTGAAATCTAAGGTCTTACTTCAAGTAAATATATACGGTCAAAGAGGTTCAGCTGACAAAAAAAGTTGGATGTAAATGACATGCAAATATGAAATTATATGAATTTGAATTTTAATGCCTTCCAAAGACACTAATGCATGGTTAAATGGCTCACTGAGTGATAATTCAAATAATAATTAGTGTGTCAGGAGTTGATTAGATATGCAACTTTGAGAAAAAACTTCTTAAACGTGAAATGATTTCTGTAAATCTATTATCAAATGCTGTGTCGGTCTTAGTTTTAAACGGTAGGCTTTTTTATAAAGGAAATTTTAAAATAGAACAAAGAATCATGAATAATTTATTGTCATTGTGAGAATAACATCTAATCAGTAGAAAAGTAACTAGTCTGATTACAAGTATTTTAAAATGTCTTATAATCTAATAACAAGTACTTAATTTTTGGAATCTGATTACGTAATCCAGATTACATGTAATTAGTTTCTACCCAGCAGCACTGTTCTTAATGTTAATTATCCATCTTATAATTCCAAACATGTGTGGTTTAGTGACCATGAGTGGGTGAGGTACTGCAGGCGAAATGGACGTTTAAATATTTAATGGAATGTGCCATTTGATATTCAACTCTGCTTTATTTTGTGCATCCATCCAAATATTGACCCAGTTGTATACGAGTTTGGTTTGTGAATCTGATGAGGATCCTTTTGTTATACCAAACTGACTGGATAAGCAGGTTTTCCTGTCATTGTTAGTCACATCTACCCCCACACGGTCTCTCTCCCCCTCCCCTCCCATCATTCACTCTTGCACATTTCTGTCTAATCCCCACAGGTTTTTCTATAAGCATATCTGGAGGAAGTGGGATGAGGAGGATGAGGATGATGACTTTGATTACTTTGTTCGGTGTGTGGAGCCTCGTCTTAGGCTGTAAGTGTCCTTTGTGTGTCCTGTCTCTTCCCCTTAAGCATGAACAAACACAGTTTAGTAGTATCCCAAGCACTGCTTTAGTTATAAAAGAGCTGTGACCACCAGGTGGCAGTGTGTACTCAATAATGAACAGTTCATTATAAGACAACACCATAACACCCTGTGTTCAAAGTCTCAAATTGCCCATCTTCAATTAGTGCAAAATGCTGCTTTAAGATTCCTTTTAATAGCTGTAAAAGCACCCATATCACCCCAATTCTGAGGTCCCTTCATTGGCTGCCCATTAATTTCAGGATTGATTTTAAAATCCTTTAATTTGTTTATAAATCTCTATGTTACCAAACCCTCAGCTGTATATCTGAACTGCTGCAAACATATTTTCCTTTTAGAAGTCAACCTTTGAGATCAAGTTTTAAACTCGCATTGGCATAAACAATAGTGGAGAAGATGTCAGACAAATTAAATGAGTCTAATGGCACACATGTGACTTATTTTACTGAACTTCTTAAGTTTGAATGTAATTCTTTATGGTGCCTCTTGCAATGCAGAAATTAGTCATCACCTTTAGTAAGATTATGGTTTTCTGTCTCTCACATTTACCCCCCATCTGTCCCTTCATGTATTTTCCACAGTTACTATGATATCTTGGAGGATCGTGTTCCAGCTGGTCTTGTCGCTGAGTATCACTCGGTGCTGGCGCTCTGCTCTGTGAAGTTTCAGGAGTTCTCCAGCCTGAGAAGTGACCTGAACAGTGACTCCGATTCTGAACAAGACAACGTGTCAATGGTGGAAGGGCTGCGCATGTACGAGCAGCTGGAAGCACTTAAGCGCAAGCTGCGTATTATTGAAAACCCACTGCTCAGGTTATTATTTCTGCTGTGTGTGTTTGAGATTGAGAGGTGTCATGTATGTTTTTGCCCACATTTTTTTCTTCAACCCCCAAGTTAATCAGGAGAGAAACATAATGAGTAGAAATGTGATTAATATTGCTGTCAGGCATTCATGGTTTTTGAAGTATTGACTTCTTTACGTTTTCCAAACCTCTGGATCAATACGCGCTGCTCCATAATTAATCATCAGTCTTTCCTTGTTACCAGATTTCAGATCCACTGGGATCAAAGACGTGTTAATCTGAACAGATGTGTTTGAGCATGTGTGCCTGTTAGTTCTTTGGTTTGCCTACCCACACCACCTGCTTATCTATTGCAGGTATGTTCTGGGTTACAAGGTGAACTCGGGTCAGCAGTCATGCAGGGCGAAGGGGCCACGTCCTGCCGGTGGCCATGTGGTCCACTTGGTATCTGCCTCGGCCACAGTTCACCAGCTTCAAAGCTTGATAACTGACAAACTGATGCCCCAGTATTCGAGTGAAGAGTTTGAAGTGCAGGTGTGTATAACCCTTTCTCTTTTTAACGGCGCAGTTGTCGTGCTGGTCAGAAGACCATGTAGTGCTCAGCTTTTCAGGATAAGGGTATTGTTTTCAACTGTACTGGCTTTGTAAATGGGGATTTTAGGAGGATTTTATGACATCTGGACTGTGAAAGAATGGGAGAAGCTCTTGTTTTAAGCCATGACAGGGCATTTGGGTGGGAAATATGGTATTTGAATTGGAAAAGGTCACTTCTCCTATTCAAAGAGCTGAATCCTGATGGGGGATGGTCTGGTCGTTTTAAATAAAGTAGTTTCAGACAAGGGAGGTTGAGAGCAAATCCTGCACAAATGCTGATATTAATGCCCCTGTCTCCCATCGCCTCTGATCACTGTCTTTTAATTTCTTGGGTTTACCTCCTAAAGGTTAATATCTGGGTGAGAGCGCTCTGGCCACCTCAGAGCTCTTAAAAAAACAAAAAAAAATGAATCCTTGATTTCACTTGTGGTAGGTATAATTTTATGCCTGCTAGGTCTCAGTGAGTAATTTGTGCCCCTACTTGAGGAAAATCGTACATGTGCTCGCTTCTCCATCTTCTGCTCGAGTAGTGCGCAGTGTTCATGTACTAGCTCATGTTTGATCTCTCTTGTTCTGTGAGCCAGTTTGTCCCTCAAGAACTTGTTAAAATGGTGTAGATGTGTGTGTGCTCGCATGCCTCTGTTCAACCCCACTTAAGTGTGTGTGTCAGACAGCTTTTACTCTGTGTAAATTGAAATTCAGTTTTCATTGCTTTTTTCTTCAGGATAAAGAAGATTTTGACTAATGTGGTGTGTGTTTTGATCCCAGTTTCACAGTGACCCGGTGCTTGCGGTCAATGCGTGCTATGAGGGCGATGTGGTCATCATATGCCCAGGCCTTTACATCATCACCAGCTCCATCAGTCTCGTAGACTCTATCGAGGTTGAAGGTAATCGCATGACTCTCCATGTTATAGATCTTTTTGAAACGTTAATGTTAAAAATGTTTTTGACCTAGTAATGTTTTATCAAAATGTCATAACTGAACCTTCTGGTGAAAACTACAGACTTCTCTGGTGATGTGTGCAAGACTTCTCTGATCATCTAAGAAGCCACAATAGACGTTTTCAGTTTTACATGTTTCTTTTTTCATAGTGTTGATTTTTGGCAAATTTCATGGTTAACTAATAGGGGTTAATTTGAAAATCAATTTAATGAAAATCAAGCTCCAAAATGATAAAAAAAGAAAGAAAGCTCAAGTAATTCTTAAGACTTATGTCAAATTTCAAGCAATTTTGAATGTATATGATCCATCACTTTAAAATGTAATGACATTAGTGACGGCTAAATCAATGGTTTGGTCAGTTTTAGTTGCATTGATGCAGAGACATTTACCTTTACCATCCAAATTGATTGGAAGTTAGTACTTTGAGGTTTAGTTGGAGGTGGATGCAAAAAAAGTATCCAAATCACCTGTGTTTTTTTGTGCTATTCTTTTCCCTTTAATAAAGCTTTGTGAAACAGCATGCTTCATAACAGTAAGACAGTAGTCTGGCACCATGCCTTGTTTATCAATATGGTTCCCTCGACCTGTATACAACGAACACTGCAATCGGTGCGTGATATTAGGAAGCTCTCCGAGGTAATTGAGCTTGATGGAACAATAACCATCATCTTCCAATGATGAGGGGCGGAAATTAATTCATGAGGAATGTGAAGGCAAGTGAGCACAGGGTCAGGGTCGGGTCTCTTTATGCAAATGGATGACCTGCAAAGTCAGATAGTGATGAAGTCAGATGAGGAAGAGGAAAGGAGGCCTGGAGGCCTGTTTAAATGTGGAGGTTTTGTGTGCTTGGCAGTCCCTCCTACAGCGTCAGGGAAGCCTTGAAAGAGGAGATAACACACAGCCGGCTGCTGGCTCTACTACAGGAGAAGAGCAACTCAATTAGACCACTGCCAGATTACCATAAAATAACTCTTTGGTATTTAGCGAGAATGTCACATGTGCCTCCGTCTCAGGCTACGGCTTTATCACTGAGATTATTTGAAGGAGATGTAAATTGTTTCGCATGTTTTATAAGAGTATAAAGACCTTTTTCACAGACTGTGATGATGCATTTTTTCATGTGAAAAATAGATTTTTTAATAGATTTTTTTTTTCTGTGATTACTGTGATGATGCATTTACAGTTGTAAACAGCGTAAATTTCTATATATTTTATTTGTATATATATATATGTATATATATGTGTGTGTGTGTGTGTGTGTGAAAAATATATAGTTTTTTAGTTTTTTTTAATAGTTTTAATAGTTTTTTTTTCTTTTTCATTTTTTTTTTAAATATTAATGTGAATTTATAACACTATAACTTGTGTTATTACCTTTTTTATTTAGTAAATTACAGAAAAAAAAAGTTTAAAGTGAGTGTATCTAATACAACAGTCCGAAAGAAACGGGCTCGTTCTTCTTGCCAACATAATCAATCTCTTGGTATTTTTTTTCCTCTTACCACTATATAATTATACCCAACTATGTCTAGCTTCTTAGAATCCTGGAAATGTGAAAAAGATCCATTGAGACCTGCAACAGACAGTGTTGCGTTTTGTAAAGCAGGCTAGGAAGTATGATGTGTGATTCTGTGTTTTCCCCATTTAAAGCATCCCACTGCTGTCAATTATGGTGAGATCTTCCACCAAATCCACTCTTGTTACCTGCAGGCTTAGAAGTGTGGATGGCGCTGTGACCTTATTGGTCTATATTCAGCCTTTGGCATTTGAAGGAAGTGTGTGATAGCTGACCAGGGTGCTGAAGTTCATCTGAGCATTGTTAGAAAACTGGAAGAAACCTGCTTCAGGACCATCTGTCAAAGAGCAGTGTGTAATGAAGCCGGGCTGTCAAACTCTGCGGCTTTGAACCGCTGCTCTCGCTGACCTGCCACCACTATCTCAAACTGAGATGGTGCTAAGCTGACCCCTCAGTCATCAGTCTGCTATAGACTCAACACGATAGCTGATGGTCATTTAGGCACATTGTTACTTGGAAACCATGTGTCTAGACTGAGAGACGGTTTAATTTCCATAGAAAATTAGGTCCTTTATGGAGAGGCTTTGCTATAATGAGATGTTTTTTGCTGGATGGTAGGCATAGTGGTAAATGACAGTGATCCATCAGGGTTAAGGGCCTGTCAATTTCCCTTCTGCGTTTTTGTCATGCAGGTTCAGAAAATGTTTTATTCAAAGTGTGCAATTTTAACAGGTTCTTGTTACTGTCGAAAATATGCCATCACTGGCCTGTTTTAAAACAAGGGAGTTATTTTATTTAAAGAGACAAACATTACAATCTCGCTGCTTTTTTTTTTCATATTTTTTTGTTTTTTATAATTTACTTCGGATAAGTGTCTGCCGGATATCTAAAGGTTGGACTTAAAAGCACTTTTTACTAAATCATTTTCTCTCCCTGTCTTCCCTCAGGATACGGTCTGCCGGACGAGGTGGTGATCGAGAAGCGTAACAAGGGTGACTCTTTTGTGGAGTCAACGGGGGCAAACGTCAAACTCTCAAATCTAAAGTTCATACAGCGCGACGCCATTGAAGGCATCTTGTGTGAGTCTTAAAGAAATTTGGCCTGTCCCTTTTTCCTCTTTCCCACTGTTTGTCTTGAGGGACTGCTGCTGTTGAATGGGCAGCAGTATATCCACCCGAGACCTGATGTGCATTTATTTGGCCAGTGACAAGCCATCTTATGTTTTCCTTGTCATTTCATTGGTGAGCCATTCTGGCATGTTTAGCCTTGGGAGCTTTTAAATCTGTATCCCCGTGTGCAGCTACACTAAAGGTTTGTTTCCTGTGGGATTTCTGATCCTGTCAGAGAAATAGGTATGTTTATTATCTACTAGATGGCCTGCTTGTTTCCAAAACAATATTTCCTGCATTATCAAGACTGGGTGATGGATTTAAAAAAAAGTATCACTATATTTCATACGTGCGTGTGTGTGTGTGTGTGTGTGTGTATATATATATATATATATATATATATATATGAAGAGTTCAGATGCAAAAGCCTCTAAGTGTCATTTGAAATTCTCTTCTAGAATGTTATTTTTATCAAGCTTGTTCAGTAATTTCACTTAAATGGCAATGAAGATTACCTATGAATTGCCATTTAAGTGAAATTACTGAACAACAAGCTTGATAAAAATTAACATTCTTGAAGAAAATTTCAAATGGCATTTAGAGGCTTTTGCATCTGAACTCTTCATATATATATATATATATATATATATATATATATATATATAGATCGTTGCCAAATTGGATTTAAACATTTTAATGCAAGAACTAAAATGCAATAAAAATCTAGTTCTATAAATGCTGATTTAAATAAATGCTGATGTTTTGACCTTTTCTATTTTATCAAAATATAAAAATGCTGAAATATATGTAATGTGCTTTTTTCTGCACAATATATTTGTAGAAAACAACAGTTTTTAACATTAATAATAATAAAGGATCATTTGAGACTGGAGTAATGATTCTACTAAAAAATTCAACTTTTTATTTCACGTAATAGTAATTACATATTAATATGGTCTTAAATTACATAGTAATAATTACATTTTAAAATATATTAAAATAAAAAAATTTTTTATAATTTTAATATTTTACTGTGATATTTATTTCTGTATTTATTTTTTGTTGAACCAAAATTTTATCATAAAACTTCCCATTCTTGCAGCATAAATAAAAAGTATAAATAAAAGATGCCATTTAAAAAATCTGTCTTTACCCTTTCATACTCGCAAGTCAAGATCATGGATCTCATCTAACGTCTTAAATCATTGTGATGTCAATTTTGTTAAATTTTATATTGCGTACATTTAATATAGCCCAGCACTATTTTCAACCTTTATATGTGCCTGGAAACCGTTCTTCCTGCCACCGTCCTCCAATGTCCTTTCAATTTGTCACCCTTTATCTTTCATCAGGTGTTCGCCAGGGGAAGCTGGAAATGGAAAATTGTGTGATGCAGTGTGAGACCACAGGTGTGATTGTGCGATCGGCGGCCCAGCTCTCCATGAACATGTGTGACCTGTACGGTTCCAAGGTAAGATGCACAGGTACACGGTACCTCACGTAAATTATAAAATGACTTCTTCACTTTTGAAATGGGTATTACCATTTGAATGTATAGCTCCATCATCTATCCTTTACGGTCGTTATTACAGTATGAGATGCAGGTCTGAAAGATCACGCCAGCAGCATTCTTTGACTGATTTACCACCAACCATGTCACTAAAGACCCTCGTCTTCATTTACTAATACCGTCATCGTTTGTTCTGATGGTCACTGTGCGCTTGCTTCAGGGAGCTGGCGTGGAGATCTACCCTGGGAGTGTATGCAGTCTGGTGGGCAACGGCATCCATCACTGCAAGGAGGGGATCCTGATTAAGGTGAGCAAGATGGATGAGCTTCTGCTCTTCTAAATGCCTATAGATTAGCCCGTCTAGCTCCTGGTTACTGCTAATCGTTGCCTAGGCAGCAGCAAGTATTTTACCTGGGCGAACCGTAGAGCTGTCTTGGTAATGTATTAATGTCCTTAGTGGATTAATGCATTTAGAAGACCTCCAGGGAAGTTAGCTCCTTTAATGCGTTAGTGGAGAGGGACTTCACTGGCCGCCATGGGGTGTCTTTGATGGTAATGGCTCTAAGCTGTGTCACCAGAGGTCAGTATGCTCACACTGTTCAGAGGAAAGCTCAGAAAGCCAGTGATCTCCCTGCAGTTGTAGACGCATCTTTGTGGAAAATTTTGAAGATCAGCTTCAAAAGTGTTTCATGAGCTTAAGTATGTGATCGCTTTCTCAAGTTAGTGTTTCACCTGAGAGCAAATTAGATTCACACACAGGTAGCAGCATCCCAAAAGGATTTTTTTTTTCCTGTAATTAACTCGGAATAATTGGATTTTTATCTACCTTCCTAAAGCTTCTGTGCATTTGTGTACACGCTGCACCTTCCCAACCTCAGTCTTTCATTCTTCCTCACGTTGCTTAGGCCAAAAAGAGATGTGAGTGTGTGTGTGTGTGCATGTTCATTTGTGTAGGCATGCTGCGTGTTTACCACCCTCTGCTTCCCCGTTGGCAGGATTTCGCAGATGAGTTGGATGCCATGCCCAAAATCACCATGGTGAACAACGTGATCCACAACAATCAAGGCTACGGCGTTATCTTGGTCAAGCCAGGTGACGCTACTGTGGAGGATCTGCCCCCAGAGCCCAATGCCGCAGGTGCCTCTCTCTTCTTCTGTCTGCTCCTGCCGCCTCAGTTCAACAGAAGCAGGGCATTTTCTCAAATTAACACCAGCTAGTTCATTAAGAGCGGTTATCTTGAAGTACCTTGCAACACCTGCAAATGTATAAACACCACCATCTGCTCCAGGTTTTGTGCAGACAAATTGCTGCACGCATTAAATGAAAATGTCCCCCTTTTTGGTTCTAAAGTAGTGTTACTTTTCTTTCTTGGAGCAAAAAAGTAAAATTTTCGCGAAAGTCGAGACTCGCTCGTTATCTGTGCACACACCTGAAGCACGCGCGCACAGAGAGAGGGGCTCGTTTCAGATAGCATTCAAACACAAAAATTGATTCTTTTGCATTTCCTTGCTCTTGAACAGACACATGCACACAAAACCATGTTAAAAAAACTCATCTAAATACCGGTCTCAGCATATATTCTTTTGGTTATGTCATAAGTGAACAGTTGAGAAACCAGATGTTTGGTTTTTTTTTCAGTCCGTGCATTTGGTCTTAAAGTGACCTAATATTCCTACTTTTGTCTGCGTCATTAATGTTAATAAAACAACAAAATACAGCTTTAACAAAGATTAAACTATATTTAATAGTGGTATTATATCAAATAGTGCTATTTTACATTTAGGCTTAATTGTAGATGTTTATGTTTCGAATGATTTGATTGAATGATTTTTAAATGAAAAATAGATTTCTGTAATTTCTGTACTGATTTCTGTAGTAGTATATATATATATATATATATATATATAAGTGTGTGGTATCTATCAAAGACCTTCAAGTGAGCTTTAAAGGTGCAGTAGGTGATTCTGTGCATATTTTTTTTTTTTTTTTGTTATGCTGGTTCTTGAAAGTCTCATATCCTGATAGCAATCACTATGTCGTCTTTGGAAAAATTAGGACAAAACGTTCGTTCAATCTTTACGTTCGTTCCGAACGGTCCTATAGAACGCACGAGAGAACGTTAAACACGGATTTGAATCCAAAAATAAACAAACAATAAAATTAAGTAAAGTGGTAGACCGTCATGGACGACTGCATATAAACGTAATAAAACACAACATAAATGTCCAAGACATGGTCCTCTCTCGTCCTGCTCGGTTTTCACTCCTCCTCGTATCTTTCCGGAGCTCCTCCGTGGTACTTGAGACCGGTGTGGTGCGCAGATTACGCTCATTATCACTCATGCCACCGGCCTTGCTCCATTCCCACAGCTCTCCATGTAGATTTGTAAAAAAAATAAGCATAATGTTGTACTATGGTCTTCATGGCTGCAGTTTGGTTTGTGTTGTTGACATGTTGAGAAGACACTGATTCCTGCTCTGTGAAAGAAAATCCAATTTGCATGAGCAAAGAATGACGACTCTGGTTTTAATTGACACGGCAAAACCAATTCTATCGTTACTGTTTGAAGCCTCCAGAGCTGAAATTCTTGTAATTAATTGGGAAATATATACAAATGTTTCAACTTTTTTTTGTATCGGGCAATACTGTAACCTTGATGTTTTTTTGCTTTCACACATCTCATCATCTTTGGCACAAATTAAATAGGCCACGACCACTCTCCCCATTAATGTGAATGTTCTGTGTGTGCCTGCATACATCACAAGCCTATATAGCTCATTGAAGGAACCCGCAGGAATCAGTCAGACTATGTGAAAAGTGCTCTACTTACTGCTGCGGTAATATCTGTGAAAATATATTCGCTTGCATAAAATTTTGGTTAAAAATGCCCCCTGGGGCTGTTGGGAGGCCTGTCCGTAATGACTGCCATCCCCATGGTACTTTTCTTCTGCAAGATTGGCTTTTTTCCCTCTCAGCCAGCTTCGTTTTCAGAAAAGGAAAGAATGGAAATACGCTTGACTTTCAGTGAAGGGCAGCTGTAAACGCACTGTGCTTAATTTCTGAAATATGCTTCGCAGAAGGCATCTCTGCTTCAAAATACAAGTAGACCCTACTTATCCCTCTGTGTCCTTTATGTTTCTGCCTCTAACAATCTGCCTTTGTCTAATGGACACATTGGCATAGTGACTATTCTGCATTGTTGATATAGCACTCCTTTTTATGTAAGACAGTTATTTCAGTTTCAGTCGACGAGTTTTTGTTTGAGAGTTGGAATTCAGAACGAACAGATTTAAATGGAAATAAAAAATGGAATGGATATATCTTGAAATGGATATAAAACATATTGGAAGGAAAAGGTAGGTTATGTTATAGTTGTATGTATATAGATTGCCTCTTATAGCAATGCGTGAAGAAAAAGTTTTACACTGCTCGTAGTGTAACAGCTGGCTTTCCCAAAGACACTTTCTTTTTTTTTTTTTTTCCAAAATATGGGAAATTTAAAGTGTCTCTGTCTAGTATTACACTACAATTGTCCCTTGCGTCATTTGTTTTTCTAGAAACAGCAGGGTTCAGTTTTAGTGCAAAACCCCTCCATTTAGAGGAGTCGTAGATGTATCAAACACATCCTTTTATTGTACCCTATCATTTTCAGTCTGAGTACAACCATTCATATTGCTCTCCGCTGTGAAGTTGAATAAGAGCATGGTGTATTGATGTATCATTCTGAGCTGCTTGCTTTCTGGTCAGGAATTAAAGGAATAATTTGCCCAAAAATGTATATTCTATCATTCACTCTCACTCATGTTGTTTCAAACCCAAACATACTTCACACTTTTTTTCCCCCAATTATATCTAGTTATGAGTCGCATTTTCTTTGAAGTATTAGATTATAAATGCTCACAAAAAGCGATTTAAAACCAAATCTATTCTGAAGCTTGTCTCTTCTGTTTTGTCAGATGAGAAAGAGGAAGAATATGATGAGAACACAGGAGTAAAACCAGAGGCAGATATGGACGAGGATGATGATGATGATTGTGATGTGCCTATCATTGTGGTGGAAGAAGTGTGTCCAGCCATCAAACATAGCCAATGCATCCCTCCAGACTTCACTGAGGGAAATGATGCCATCAAGCAAGAGTCGGTTGCCTCGTCGGCCAAAAATCGTGGGCTTCAGAAGAGCCGGATAAAAGCACTAGGGGCCATGCAGGCTGATGAGAATCTACTCTCACAGAAAATGTTTATTTCCATTCAGGGAAATCAATTCAAGCTCAATGGCAAGGGCAGCTTTGGCACCTTCCTGTATTGAAGGCTTCTCTATGGCAGACATGCACAGACACACTTTACTGTTGAACTATTTATTCCGTTATTGCTTCGATTTTGCTACAAGTTTACTTTGAGAGATTTTTATTCATTTCGTTGTGCGAGTGAAATGCAAAATGAATTAAATGTGTGCTAAAACGTGTTGGCTTTTAAAAATGTATTTTTAACCTGTGCATTTTTTGGGGGGATTTAATTTGTTTATCAAACACAAAAGCACTTGTACATTTAATAACACAAGAAGAGCAGCACCTTTTCTGTTCACTCTATCTCATGTTTTAGAACAAACATGTTCACAGACAAAATGCTTTTTTTTCTTCTTCTTGAAAGTTCACACCATTCACGTTTTGAAACACTCTAGTTTAATGGTTAATATTGTAACTAATAAGCTCTAAAAAGCATTAGGTCTCCGGTTTTTTTTCTTTTCTTTCTTTTCTTTATTGTCTCTTAATTATTTTGTAGAAATAAAGT
This sequence comes from Pimephales promelas, assembly GCF_016745375.1. The sequence continues at coordinate 19,793,476 of NW_024121111.1, read as the reverse complement.
GTTATTGTTCCAAATGGCAAAAATATCCTTTGTAATGTACTTTATTTAAAAAAGGAAGCATAGAAGAGAAAGTTACTGGTTTTTGCTTGTGTATAGCAGTTCCTTTTGTGACTAAAATTGTATTCCTGTTATTTAAAACAAAACGTTGGTGAAAGGAAAACCTTTAAACTGATTTAAGGAGCTAGTTTGACCTGCATTAACCAAACTTGTTCTCTAAAACCAGCAGTGAGGCAAATTTATTTTAAATGGGGAAATAAATGAACCGCAAAAAAAGCAAAGAGATCTTTGAAGTACCTTAATATAGCAATAGAAATTCATTGAATGAAATTAGATGGAGAACAATTGAAGAATGTTAAAGGAGTAGTTCACTTTTAAAAATAACCTTTGCTGATAATTTACTCACCCCCGTCATCCAAGATGTCCTTGTCATTCTTTCTGCAGTCGAAAAGAAATTAAGGTTTTTGATGAAAACATTCCAGAATTTTTCTCCATATAATGGACTTCAATGGGAACCAAACGGTTCAAGGTCCAAAAGACCGTTCCATTGCAAACTGTTCAAAGGGCTTTTTAACAATTCCAGACGACGAATAAGGGTCTTATCAAGTGAAACGATCGCTCATTTAAAAAATGGAAATTATAAATGAATGAAAATTATACCCTCCATGTCAATTTCAGCATTACATGTGACATGAAATTTATTTATAACTCTTAATCAACTGTCCCTTTTATACTTAACTTTCACTTTAAACTGCACCGTACAATTGTGTGTAGTTAAGGCCTGTATTTTCTTTGAGAAGTCTTATGGGAATTAAGGAATTCTCTTTCTGTTTATAACCCATTCATAAGTTTTTTTCTTAGTTTCACAAGATATCTGTGTTTGTTGTACAGGTCAAAGTCTTTCAGTGGAATCGATGAGCACACACACTCGCGCACACACACATTAATGTTTGAAGGAGAAAAAGGACCTGGGAGTTATTGATTTTTTTTTTCCTTCTGATTCTTCTGGCATGTTTTAGATGCAACAGAAATGGAGGGGAAAAGAATAGAAGTGGCAGGCTTCTTTTGTGGTGATTGTTTTATCTTCAAGTAAGGTGTCACATTCTGGACAGACTAAAGCAAGAGCTTGCAGCCATGGAAGACTCTAGAAAGTGTGCCATTTTGAAGTCATGTCCTTCAGAGCGGTCTAGGGAACAATGGCAGCATCCACCCTTCGGGGTAAGGGTGACTGTCAAAGCCACTGAAGCTGCATTTAGTTGAGCGTCCCCAATGACTGTAAACCACCCCCTTCTTGTTTTTCAAGCTTGTCTTCTGCCTCAAGATGACCTACAATATCTACCAGTAGCTCATTAATTTATGACAATGAGCGTTTCACCTCCCAAAGTTTGTGATGCTACATTTAAATGTTAGAGTAACAAGCCGTGTGTGTTTAGACTTTAAATACAAGATAGTGGTGAAATACAGTCTTGTTAATTAGCAGTGCTGTCTGTTTATTAAACGTCAAGGGACATTAGCTGCATTTCCACTGCCGGGCTAGGGCTGGGCCAGAGCTAACAGCGAGACAAACCAGTGCCCTCGGGCCTCAAGGACCGGGCTTGCGTTTCCACTGCTGGGCCAGTAGCTCCACAACGCTGCCCTAAACCCTGCCCCTAACATGCCTTTCTGGATCAAAAGCCCCTTTTCCACCAAAGCAGTTTGAGAGCCGGTTCGGAGCCAGTGCCTGCGCGAACCAGTTCTTTGTGTTTCGACAACCAAACATTTTTTCTGACCATAATAAAGGATCGCAAAGCCAGGAGAAACATTTGCAGAAACACGATGGAGTCTGCTTTTGTAATTGTTATGCTTGAAGTTGGCGCAAGCGTTTACATTTTTTGTTTTTTTTATTATTGAAAACATTATAAGCAAAGAAGAAAACAAATAGAACAAATAATAGAAAGAAAAATAGACAAAAGACAGGGGTACATAACTAATCAGAAAAGTTTACATATCAAATGAAAAGATTAAAAGACTTACATATTTCAATTGTTTTTAAAGCCTTCATGGTACACGAGTTAGAGAAAATCCCAAAGTAATGTTGTATTTGCAAGCGTTTCTAGCTAAGTCGTATGGCAACGTACACATGTGACATAACGATGTCATTCCCTGTCCGCTCTAGTCAATGGAAAAACAAACAGGTTCCGAACGGGTTCACAAGTTGAACCAACTCCGCACCAGTTCCGAACCAGTTCTTTTTTGGTGGAAAAGGGGTAAAAGTCATACTACCCAACCCATTTCAGTGGGTATTATGAATTAATTTATTTTTTAAGTTAGGAAGATAACATGTATATTAACTCACCGGCCGTGGCTGCAACAGTGTCCCGATTGTCTCGCGAGTCGCCACTAACAGAGGGACGGTGACCCAGCACACCCGTCCATCAAGTCATGGAAAAATCCTTCTCTAAACTCCACTTTGTCCATTGTGCATTTTAATCGCCTTAATACTGCGCCCGCAACTTTTTTATTTTTTCCTGAACTTAAAGCGCTACTCGCTGAATGTTTAGCTTAGAAACGTCAGCATTGATGTATTTTGTAACATCCTCGTTTCTTCACACGCCATGACGTCGTACAAATTGACGTCGTACCCTTTCTTCTGCCCAAATGCTCAGAAGAGCTGTGGTAGCCTCGACAGACCATTACAGGCGATTCTCCATTTCAAGCAGCGATTTTTTTTATTTTTTATTTTTTTATGTGAAAAAGTGAAATGTGCATCTTGCTTCAGATCATAACGTTCCATAACACCGATAAACTCCGCCTTTTACCTTGAGCACGCCTCTAGCCCGAGCTGGCCTGGTCTGGCCCGCTCTGGCCCAAGGTATTTGACGGGCCAGAAATCCTGGCCGTTGGCCTCGAGTAAGCCCCAATCAAGCCCCGGAAGTGACAGTGGAAACGCGACTAGCCCTGGCACGCACTAGCACGGCTCGGCACTGGCCCGGCAGTGGAAACGCGGCTATTGACCTTCTCTTGAGGTTGGAGTTTTAGGATACACTGTTAAAAAATTCAGTGAGAAGGCTGTGTTATATAAAGTTTTGATTGAAATAAAGGTTTGTTGATCTCATCTTGACTACCTCTGTGTTGAACTCTATTAACACAGGACATAAGTATTTAACAGGAGCTAGAGTGATTCAAGAAGTGTGGATATGAGTGAACGGAAAAAGTCTGTCAGATGGTTTTTGTTGACATTTTGATGTTTTTTGTTACGACGTCTTTGTAGTCAAATCGGAAGTCAGCATCCCCCTGGTTCCCTCAACATTAACAAAACAATAGGATTTTTCTATAGTCTTTTGGATTATCACAAAAAATAAATAAATAACAAGCTCTGTGATCAACATACGTTTATGATATTTGCACCTTTTGTCCATCAAGATAATTTTCACAAATGAACACACCTTTTATGAATTTTGACACCCAAAGACAGTCACCATAAATAAAAAGCTAATTAACTACACCATGGTCCCACGACTTCAACGTCTCCGTTACTAAGCTTCCGACAACTCTTTCAGTTTTTATTTTAAAACATTTTCCCAGAAAGTTTGAAATATAATAGTTTATGAGAGCACAATTATATGCATGATGAGGCTGTGAAAGTGGACTGTTAGGAACTGCCTTTTCCAAGAGACATAACAGTTTAAAAAAATCACGTGTGGGGTAATATTTATGTATTTTCTGTCATAGAATAAAACATGAAAGCGTCTTGAGCTTGTCTTCACCACAGACTTTTCACCCATTTAACCAAACCCCCATTCAAAATTCAAAGTATGGAATCTGAAGTGCTAAAATGCTAACTCGCTCCGTGTTTTGGCCTACAAATTGATGTCATACCTGCACTGCTCTATTGTAGTTTGTGAGACAAATGGATATTCTCACTCTTTTTAATTATTAGTAGCCTATTATATGAAGGATGCAAATTGTAAGAAGTTTAAAATCACTTTATACAACAGTTTCCAGTCCTCAAATGTGAACTGATGAATGCATCTCACTGGTTGTTTTCACTGTCTATGTTTGAGTGTTTGAGTCACTCTATATTTGTTGTAGAGTATTTCTGCTGATTACACTGATTATTATGATGCGCCAATAGGTGGCGAAAAGTGACACTCATATATGATTCAAATATTCAGATTAATATAAAAACAAAATGTCTTCTGCAGCGATTTCGGTTTAGCATTTCCTTTGGCGGAGCACAGAGGTAACCAGCGATATCATTTCTAAAATTAATGTTACTCAGCATCAACATTGTTTATTTAACTGTATTATATTTTATCTCTGTGCTGTTTGTCTGAATATCTGCACCACTTTGATAACCTGGCCTTGCACTCGGCCAAATCATAGGCTATAACTTTATATGGAACAGTAATTCAGTGCCTTACAAAGATGTACCTAGTTTTTTACACGTTAATTTGTGTGTTATTACTAATCGTATTGCAATCTGATTGGTTTAAACAGTTCCGATCTTCAATTCACGCGCAATATGCAAATCTAATGGAGTTTGCATCAACGAAAGCTGCATTTTTATCAATCATTAGCTAATTTCAAGATCAAAAACCTTATCAGAGGAGGAACTGGTCAAATCTAGCTATAATATGCCATAGGACTATTAGCCTATTACATTTTAATTTTTTGTCCATTTTGGCAGTAACATTTATATGTGGTTTCATCAACCAGATGCATATCCAGTTCAGTTTGGAATGTGTTCTTCTGAAGTGGTTTGAGTGATTGGATTCCAATAAAAATATCCCTGTTTAACTTGTATAAGAGAAAAAAGTACCAACGTATCAGACTCACCTTAAACAGTGAACAGTAACCTTAAAATAACAAATAAACTTAAAAAGTGTATATAGTTTAGCTATAGTATGTCATCATGACAGCATGTATTAAGAGGTAGGCTATTGCTCTTTTCACATAGAAATGCAGAAGGGAAGTATAGACATTCAGACACAGGGACTGCATATGAAAGTAGCTGATTTATCAAGCAATGAATTTGCAGGCAGTGTTGATGCACAAAGGTAACTGATTTCCGACAGACTCTTGAGGAAACATGACGCTTTAATTAACTAAATAGCTTTGGTGACAACTAAGCAAATATTTAATTACTGCAATATAGCCTAATTCATCACAAGAAATGACATAAAACAGAGGAAAAAAATGTAAAATGACAGTTTTCAGATTCCATATGTTTTTAGCTCAACTGTCACAAAATGGAATGTACCGGATTGTGGGATATCAAAGGATACATCCATGTTGCCTTCAAAAATTCATCAGAGGAAGGTTTCTCAGTAGACAGAATGTGACAGGGTCATTGGATTCGGACATGCCTTGTTTCCTTTCTACCTCTGTATTCTGCCTGCGGAGGGTGCAGCCAGTCTACAATAGACACCACAACAGCCTGAGGCTGTTTACACTGGTCAAAACAAAAGTTCCAAATTCATTTGTCTTGTTGTTTGAAGTGGCACAAGCATGTGGAATATGCCTGAAATAAAATGGGCCCATAAGTTCCTAATGTCATGTTTGGTGCGATCAGCTTTGAGCTCTGAGAAAACCTGTCACAGATGGTGGCCCATTATCGCCAGGCCCAAGTGGAGGAGTGGTTTGAGTCCTCTATGGACTTAATTTAAATCTCCATATTGGCTCAAGCGTCCAGTCAGCAGACAGTTATTGCCAAATCTTTAAAAGAGCTGGCCACTCAAGATAAGTGACTTCACACGGTTATAATGAGTCAAGAGTATTTTCAGAGTATAAGAGAAAGCAATAACACCAGTCTTAAAAGAAAACCTTTCTCAACCACCCTAATCTACCAGACATCTTAATATCTTTTCTGAATATAATATATTTCCAGCTAGAGAAATGTGAACAGCAAGAGATAATAATAAATTATTGACTTAATGAGAAGCTCACGTTGCTCTTCTCTCATGCCCTCCATCACGGCTGGCTCTCTATTATTAGATCGGGGGGTCAGGTGTTAGGTGTCGAGGCTGAGCTTGTTCCACGTGCTCCGATCAATGATGTCTGCTCACTCTTTGAGAATCGCTTTGCCAGAGTTTCCGAGCTTTAATGACTGCAATATCTCAAACCATCTGTCACTCTGCGCGGGACAAAGCGGGAGGTCTGATTCTGTTGTTCAGGATTAAAGGCTGTAATTGTCAGCTCATAGTCTGCCTTTCTTGCCAGTGTGTTTTGGATGCTATCGACATGCACACCCCCTCGACACCACCGTCCTGACCATTCTCTCTATCAGCCCTCTCTTCGTCATCTCCGAGGAGGGACAGCAGCCAGGGATGGTGGGAAAATGTGTATACTTCCATTACTGCTCATGCTGTGAGTTCAATGAGTTTGGCTCTGGAATCTAGAGTGCCCACCCTGCCACAGATTACTGTTTTTTTTTTTTTTTTTTTTTTTTCAAAGGCTGTCTTGAGTGCTATAAAGGTCTCGGGTTCTGAGCTGACCCCCTTTAAGTTTTATTTTTTTTAATGACTTTTTATGTCTGTCAAATTCTGGGTCCTAATATTTTGTAATGAAGAGTTATTTTATAACTTATCTTTTACCAATTTTCTGTCAAGTTAGTGTCTGCTTAGTCAGTGTCAGTAAATTTGACAAAATTATTGATGGGCTCCTGAGAAATCTGATAGCTGTGCTCACATACATACCCGATGCTACTGGCGGGCCTTAGGGGGCCAGGCCTGCCTACAGAGCTCCTGTGCCCCCCCCCAATCCAATTTGCATTTAATAAATTAGTTTAAAATCACTAATAATTTACTTGTAATATTTATTGATGTCTGTATTTGTGACTCATAATCTTTTAAAAAACACCCGGAAGTTTGACTGATTGTTTACAAAAAAGGGATTTCCCGGTCTAACAGCAGCATCTCGGTAAAGTTATAGCAAAGCGACATGCACTCGGTTTTTCCTAAGCTTGCTAGCTAGGTTAAATTAATCGTGGAAGTCGAAATTGAAAATATGGATATACAAAGGTTTTTCAAATCGTCAGCTTCTGGAGAGAAGAAACTAAAATCCGTGGCGCCCGAAACAGTAACACCGAAACACCTGCTACAATGGCAGAAGGTGGTGGAGCATTGGCTAGCAGCAACAGTCATGATCCAATCCATGTTTTTTTTGTGATGGTGGGACCAAGCAGGCCAGTGGAATTATTAACAGTGTGTTACCTTGGCACTGATGAACCCCAGCAGGTAATTTTGGACAGATATCCTGCAAAACTGTATGGACTGAAAAAGCGTTCTTTTAGATACAGTTGGTACAAAAATAGGGATTGGCTTGAATGCTCGTTGAAAGCAGGTGCAGCATTTTGTTTCCCATGTCACAAATTCAGTTCCTCAGACACAACATTCACCATGAAAGGATTCACTGATTAGAAACATGCAACTGAGACTAGTTAGGGATTGAACAAGCATGGTTCCTCTAAAGAACACCTAAGGTGTGAATCTATTTGTAAAGAATCCAAAAGACTCACACAGACAGGTACCGAGATCAGCAGTCTTGTCCATGCAGGCCAGCTGGCACGTACTAGATATATCAGCTATTATTGACATGATTGAGTTTTTAGCTGTAAAGCAAATGACATTCAGAGGAGACAATGACAGTTTTGCCAATTTGACAGACGAAAATGCAAACACTGGAGTTTTTCTCTCATTATTTGAGTATACTTTGAGAAACGATCATCATCTGGCTGAAATAACCAAATCCATTCCTTCGAAATGCAACATACACAAGCCATGATGTGCAAAACGAGGTCATCGAAATGATGAGTGCCATACTGACTACAGAAACCACTAAAGAATAGACTTGGCCGTGATATCCCATACGTGCACTGCTTTAATCACCAGCTTCATTTGGTTATTGTTCATGCCATGTCAGTCGAGAATACAGTTGAGGAAGTTTTCCATATAGTGTTGCAGATGCAGTGTACGGAGAACTATGTGAGTGTTTTGGTGAGCGTAATAGCCATCTCATTGGTGCACTGGCTGCCTTGGACACGGAGGGTGACAGAGAGGACTTTATGGATACAGTTTAGGTAAAACCTCTACTGGAGCTAACAGGCACTGAACTTGTTGAATCGGACTTCCTTTACAACAAACTCCATGAAAGTGAACTTCCTCTGAATGATGGAAAATGGACCCTGCGCAACATTAACCAAATTCAGCGGTGCCCTGCAAGCAATGCCCAGTGTGCTTACTGCCATGCTGTGACACTGCAACAGCTATGTATGAAAATTCATTCTCCACACTCAAAAACATTTATTCTGAACACCAGTGGAGCATGCTTCCCAAACAGCAAGCCCTTCTGATTCAACTTTCCTTTGAGAAGGACCTTACCAAGAAATTCAGAAATTAATGAAAAAAGAAACTCATGAGGAGATTCCACTCCCAAAAACGTTAATTTCAGCTGTATTAAGTACATAAGTGGGCCAGTTGTTTTTATTACTCTACCTAAGTTACACCAGCCGTGGTGTAAATTATGCATTTGACGCTATATGTGTGTGAGTGCGTCATAGTTGATTATGCATGGTTGATTTAATACTTAACTTGAGATTTGTGACTATTAGGCTGTTATTAGGAGGTTGGCTAATAGCATGCTGTGTTCATGGAACAATGCAAACCAAGGCTATAACTGTAACTTTATATCTTCAGTGGCCACACTGCCTTTCCCCAAAGAGCCTTACGTCCAGACAGCAGGATCAGAACCAGAGCCACCTTGGCTTCTTCAGAAGCAAAAGTCAGAGGTTGCAGAGCAAAAAACATGGAACACTTGGTTAGGAATGCTCTACAAAACTGGTGCTCACTGTTGTATCTCTCAGGGGTAGGTAATCTTGGCTCAGGCATACGGTTGGTCGAAGTAGGCTTGGGGAAGGCGCGTTGGTGTCGCTAGTTGTTGAATCTGCTGGGTGAGCTCGGACACCTGCTCTACCAAGGCTTGTACATTCTCTTCCTGCTGGTCCATCCTTGTGGCACTCCTAGAAAGAATTTGGTCAGTTCTGGGGTACTCGCTGCATTGCATCCATGATGGTCAGATCGTTCTGTGACATGTAAATGATGACAGAAGACGCAAATGTGAGAAACCAGGTTGATTGAATGAACATGTAGAAGGTGGGATGAGTGAAGACACAGGCCAAAGCACAGTGGTATCACAGGAGGCAACTGGGCAACCTGACAATCCGTGAGATGATGAGAAGAGACTTCGGATCCTCCGAAGATGGCAGGCAAACAGAAATTCAACACGAAATCCAAACGGGAACGGGAATATCAGACAAGACCACACAGCACAGGGATACATCCAACAACGATCTGACAAACATATAGTAGGGTAGGAAGGGGGGGTTCACCTGCACCGAAAGATATATTTTTTTAACCTAGTTTTTTGTAATCCTTAAGGTGTCTGGAAAAGGAATTTTGATGTTCCCCGCGCACATTTTTGTCCCATATGTGATTTTTTTGTATCATCTTTTGTGTCCGTGCTTGATTTTTGGCTGCGGAAAATGAAAATTTTAAACCTACATAGAATCTGAACAATACATCCTACAGACACAATCTAGCCCATTTTCTCTTCGTCTTTGCATGAGGAATTGATAGATATGAGGATTGTCTTGATTAGATGATGTATAGTGCATAAAAACTCAAATAAACACCAAAAAATGTCAAAAAATGGTGACATTAGATCACTGGAACTCCTCCCCTATGGACCCTTCTGATATATGTTTTCTAACTTTTGTATTTTTACAGTCTTTAGGATGTGTAAGAAGCAAATGTTGATGATCCCCACCTGAAATATTGTCACATGTATGTATTTTCTGGCTATATTGGTTGCCACCCTGGATATCCAAAAAAGCACATTTATAGGCAGTCTGTTTTTCTCCTTTAGTTTTCGATTTGATAAATCTCCTCCATTTTTCATAACTGGCTATGTAAATTATTGTTGAACACATGTTGAGCTTGTTCCCAATGTTCACTTGTTGCACATTAAAAATATAACATAGATATTTTAATTAAATAATACATTTTAAGATACAACGTGTTCAAAAATATGCATTAATTAAAAATCACATCATGTAATTAGGATTCACTGGTAATGTGAGGTTTATTTAACATACATTTTTAAACTAACTACACAAATACATAGCCTACACCATGCACCAACACACAATTAGAAAGGTCTTTCTTGGTGAAGAGCATTTAGCGTTATGGAAGCCCACATTAACTGGCAGATAATGGTCTCTCCAGATTTCTGTTGAGTTGAAAAAAAAAATGTTATGCTTAATAATTAATTAATTATACTTTCATTATTATTATTATTAATACTGGTGAGGGAATGTGTTTCATCTCGAGTGGGACAATCTGAACAAAATAACAACAAACATCCATGGCTCAAGTGTGGTGAACTGGACCGGTGGGATCATGATACAGGAGGTGAAACCTGAATTTGATGCCCCCAACTCTCTGGAAATTCCACGAATGAACAAGACGCGCTCCCTTATGGTAGATATACCTGAGACCCTAAATTCATCATCAAGTCATGATTAGATGATGTATAGTGCATAAACACTCAAATGAACACCAAAAAATGTAAAAATAAATTGTGACATTGGATCACTGGAACTCCTGCCCTTAGGACCCTATTGATTATGTTTTCTAACTTTTGTACTTTTACAGTCTTTATGATGTCTAAGAAGCAAATGTTGATGATCCCCACCTGAAACATGTTGGTCCAAATGAACATCCCATAATAAGTAGATACTATTCAAACCATTATATTGGTGTTATATTTATTGAAACAAAACAGAAAACCACTCATATAATCAAATACTGTATACTGTATGTGTAATGTATATATGAAGAGTTCAGATGCAAAAGCCTCTAAGTGCCATTTGAAATTTGGTTCTAGAATGACCATTTTTATCAAGCTTGTGTATTTAAGTTCAGTAATTTCACTTAAATGACCATTAATAGGTAATCTTCATTGCCATTTAAGTGAAATTACTGAACTTAAATATACAAGCTTGATAAAAATGATAATTTTAGAAGAAAATTTCAAATGGCACTTAGAGGCTTTTGCATCTGAACTCTTCATATAGGGTATAACAAATCCCCATTAGAATAAACTGAAATAGAAAAAAAGTGATTCTAATCAACCCCTCCTTGCACTGCCACCTTAACGTGGTGGAGGGGTTTGAGTACCCGAACGACCCTATGAGCCTATGTTGTCCGGGGCTATATGCCCCTGGTAGGGTCTCCCAAGGCAAACCGGTCCTAGGCGACGGGTCAGACCAAGAACGGTTCAAAAAACCTTATGAGTGAAGTGAAAACAAGGACAGCCGGGGCCCCACCTTGGAGCCAGTATGTGAGCGCCTGGTGGCAGGGCCTCCCACACGGTGTCCGGCAGGGCTCAGTCCGAAGAAGCAACGTGGGGCCTCCTTCCCGTGGGCTCACCACCTTCAGGAGGGACCGTAAAGGGCCTGTGCTGAGAGGATCGGGCGGCAGTCGAAGGCGGGGGCCTCAACAACCCGATCCCTGGACATGGAAACTAGCTCTAGGGACAGAATGGCCCCCCTGACCTGAACCCGAGTAGTGTTCAGTTATTGGACTTCTGTGCTAGTCACAGTTTGTCCACAACGAACACCATCTTCAAGCAAAAGGGTGTCCATCAGTGCATGCAGCACCTGAACACCCTAGGGCGTAGGTCGATGACCGACTTTGTGGTCGTTTCATCTGACTGCAGCCGTATGTCTTGGACACTTGGGTGAAGAGAGGGGCAGAGCTGTCAACAGATCACAACCTGGTGGTGAGTTGGATCAGATGGCGGGAGAGGAAGCTAAACAGACTCGGCAGACCCAAGCGTACTGTAAGGGTCTGCTGGAAACGTTTGGCAGAGATCTTCAACTCCCACCTCTGGAGGAGCCTCGACCAGATCCCGAGGGAGGCTGTAGATATTGAGTCCGAGTGGACCATGTTCTCCACCTACATTGTCGAAGCGGCTGCTCAGAGTTGCAGCCGTAAGGTCTCCGGTGCCTATTGAGGCGGCAATCCCCGAACCCGGTGGTGGACACAGGAAGTAAAGTATGCCGTCAAGCTGAAGAAGGAGGCCTATGGGGCCTGGCTGGCTTGTGGAACTCCTGAGGCAGCTGACTGGTACCGGCAGGCCAAGCGGACTCCAGCCCGGGTGGTTGTGGAGGCAAAAACTCGGGCCTGGGAGGAGTGCACTTTTATGATGGATAGATGCACTTATGTGATGGATAGATGCACTTTTATGATGGACAGATGCACTTTTATGATGGATAGATGCACTTTTATGATGGATAGATGCACTTTTATGATGGACAGATGCACTTTTATGATGGACAGATGCACTTTTATGATGGATAGATGCACTTTTATGATGGATAGATGCACTTTTATGATGGACAGATGCACTTTTATGATGGACAGATGCACTTTTATGATGGATAGATGCACTTTTATGATGGACAGATGCACTTTTATGATGGACAGATGCACTTTTATGATGGACAGATGCACTTTTATGATGGACAGATGCACTTTATGATGGACAGATGCACTTTTATGATGGACAGATGCACTTTTATGATGGACAGATGCACTTTTATGATGGACAGATGCACTTTTATGATGGATAGATGCACTTTTATGATGGACAGATGCACTTTTATGATGGACAGATGCACTTTTATGATGGATAGATGCACTTTTATGATGGACAGATGCACTTTTATGATGGACAGATGCACTTTTATGATGGATAGATGCACTTTTATGATGGACAGATGCACTTTTATGATGGACAGATGCACTTATATGATGGATAGATGCACTTTTATGATGGATAGATGCACTTTTATGATGGACAGATGCACTTTTATGATGGACAGATGCACTTTTATGATGGACAGATGCACTTTTATGATGGACAGATGCACTTTTATGATGGATAGATGACTTTTATGATGGACAGATGCACATTTATGATGGACAGATGCACTTATGATGGATAGATGCACTTTTATGATGGATAGATGCACTTTTATGATGGACAGATGCACTTTTATGATGGACAGATGCACTTATGTGATGGATAGATGCACTTTATGATGGACAGATGCACTTTTATGATGGACAGATGCACTTTTATGATGGATAGATGCACTTTTATGATGGACAGATGCACATTAATGATATACAGATGCACTTTTATGATGGATAGATGCACTTTTATGATGGACAGATGCACTTTTATGATGGACAGATGCACTTTTATGATGGATAGATGCACTTTTATGATGGACAGATGCACTTTTATGATGGACAGATGCACTTTTATGATGGACAGATGCACTTTTATGATGGACAGATGCACTTTTATGATGGATAGATGCACTTTTATGATGGATAGATGCACTTTTATGATGGACAGATGCACTTTTATGATGGACAGATGCACTTTTATGATGGACAGATGCACTTTTATGATGGACAGATGCACTTTTATGATGGACAGATGCACTTTTATGATGGACAGATGCACTTTTATGATGGATAGATGCACTTTTATGATGGACAGATGCACTTTTATGATGGACAGATGCACTTTTATGATGGATAGATGCACTTTTATGATGGACAGATGCACTTTTATGATGGACAGATGCACTTTTATGATGGACAGATGCACTTTTATGATGGACAGATGCACTTTTATGATGGATAGATGCACTTTTATGATGGACAGATGCACTTTTATGATGGACAGATGCACTTTTATGATGGATAGATGCACTTTTATGATGGACAGATGCACTTTTATGATGGACAGATGCACTTTTATGATGGATAGATGCACTTTTATGATGGACAGATGCACTTTTATGATGGACAGATGCACTTATATGATGGATAGATGCACTTTTATGATGGATAGATGCACTTTTATGATGGACAGATGCACTTTTATGATGGACAGATGCACTTTTATGATGGATAGATGCACTTTTATGATGGACAGATGCACTTTTATGATGGATAGATGCACTTTTATGATGGATAGATGCACTTTTATGATGGACAGATGCACTTTTATGATGGACAGATGCACTTTTATGATGGATAGATGCACTTTTATGATGGACAGATGCACTTTTATGATGGACAGATGCACTTTATGATGGACAGATGCACTTTTATGATGGATAGATGCACTTTTATGATGGACAGATGCACTTTTATGATGGACAGATGCACTTTTATGATGGACAGATGCACTTTTATGATGGACAGATGCACTTATATGATGGATAGATGCACTTTTATGATGGATAGATGCACTTTTATGATGGACAGATGCACTTTTATGATGGACAGATGCACATTTATGATGGACAGATGCACTTTTATGATGGACAGATGCACTTTTATGATGGACAGATGCACTTATGTGATGGATAGAGGCACTTTTATGATGGACAGATGCACTTTTATGATGGACAGATGCACTTTTATGATGGATAGATGCACTTTTATGATGGACAGATGCACATTTATGATGGACAGATGCACTTATGTTGATGGGATGCACTTTTATGATGGATAGATGCACTTTTATGATGGACAGATGCACTTTTATGATGGACAGATGCACTTTTATGATGATAGATGCACTTTTATGATGGACAGATGCACTTTTATGATGGACAGATGCACTTTATGATGGACAGATGCACTTTTATGATGGACAGATGCACTTTTATGATGGACAGATGCACTTTTATGATGGACAGATGCACTTTGTGATGGATAGATGCACTTTTATGATGGATAGATGCACTTTTATGATGGACAGATGCACTTTTATGATGGACAGATGCACTTTTATGATGGATAGATGCACTTTTATGATGGACAGATGCACTTTATGATGGACAGATGCACTTTTATGATGGACAGATGCACTTTTATGATGGATAGATGCACTTTTATGATGGACAGATGCACTTTTATGATGGACAGATGCACTTTTATGATGGATAGATGCACTTTTATGATGGACAGATGCACTTTTATGATGGACAGATGCACTTTTATGATGGATAGATGCACTTTTATGATGGACAGATGCACTTTTATGATGGATAGATGCACTTTTATGATGGACAGATGCACTTTTATGATGGACAGATGCACTTTTATGATGGACAGATGCACTTTTATGATGGATAGATGCACTTTTATGATGGACAGATGCACTTTTATGATGGACAGATGCACTTTTATGATGGACAGATGCACTTTTATGATGGATAGATGCACTTTTATGATGGACAGATGCACTTTTATGATGGACAGATGCACCTTTATGATTGATAGATGCACATTTATGATGGACAGATGCACTTTTATGATGGACAGATGCACTTTTCTCAGTGATCGTAAATAAAACAAAATTAAATTTTTCTCGGTTTAATGAAAACTGATAGGTCGTTATGGCACATAGACATATACACTAGACCTCACCTTGGCTACGGCAGTTCATTGGAACGAATGCGTCAATAGAGCCGCCATCTTGAAACAGGGGAGCCCCTCCACTTTAATGCATCAGCATCAATGTAGTAGACCCAGTAAATCACCATAAATCATCATGAATGCGATTTTTCTTGTTTTTTTGGTTTGTTCCAACGGTCATGTATTTATCATTGATTCCAGAAAGAAAAACAATTTTTTTTTTAAAAAAAACATTCTTTCTAGTTCAGATTTAATCCGTGAACATCATACGCTGCACAAAAGTCCGCCACCATCAATGAATTTGAAGTAAAGGCAGAGATAGCAGCATTACCTAGCTACTTCCTATGACAAGACCCCTGTTCCAAGATGGCGGCGGTTTTGACGCATGCTTAGACCCCCAAGGTGAGGTCTAGTGTATATATCTATGGTTATGGCAGAGGCGAATAAACATCTGGATATCTCTCCACTGGAGCGTGTTAACGCAAACGTGTAAGTTTCACGTTTGAGGGGGTTAAACCGTGACATCTACACATTTTCCAAAGTGGACTATTTAGGCTGCTTCATTAAAAATGTGACATTTAGACGTTTTTTTCGCCGTGGATCGAGGCAAATGAATCCTTTTCACCTTGAAAATAATAAATGTTTTTTGCATTTTAAATAATAGACCATTTCTCAGTGATCGTCAATAAAACAAAATTCCATTTTTCTCGGTTTAATGAAAAGCAATAGGTCGTGATGGTAAGTTTCAGTTTAAGTGTAAGTTTCACGTTTGAGGGGGTTTAAGCCGTGACATCTACACGTTTTCAAAAGTGGACCAACATGATTATTTCACGTCTTGTCGTGATACCGGGTTGAAGAAATGTTGTTTTGGCCACTTTGTTAGATATAACAAATTTGTATTTCTCAGTGATCGTAAATAAAACAAAATTCCATTTTTCTCGGTTTAATGAAAACTGATAGGTCGTTATGGCAGAGGCGAATAAACATCTGGATAGAGGGCCATGAGACATAGACCTGAGTGCAACAATGGAGGCTCTAGACCCATCCAGTGCTGAGATATCGAAACTCAAAATTTCGACCCGAAAAAAAAATGACAGTGTTACCCCTTACGTTTTTTTTTGGGGGCGAAAAATTAGGTATCCCCAATCTTCTCAAAACTCTGGATTCTGATAATGGAGGCTCTAGACCCTTCCAGTGCTGAGATATCGAAACTCAAAATTTCGACCCGAAAAAAAAAACGACAGTGTTACCCCTTACGTTTTTTTTTTTTTTTGGGGCGAAAAATTAAGTATCCCCAATCTTCTCAAAACTCTGGATTCTGATAGAGGGCCATGAGACTTAGACCTGAGTGCAACAATGGAGGCTCTAGACCCTTCCAGAGCTGAGATATCGAAATTCAAAATTTCGACCCGAAAAAAAAAACGACAGTGTTACCCCTTACGTTTTTTTTTTTGGGCGAAAAATTAAGTATCCCCAATCTTCTCAAAACTCTGGATTCTGATAGAGGGCCATGAGACTTAGACCTGAGTGCAAAAATGGAGGCTCTAGACCCTTCCAGAGCTGAGATATCGAAATTCAAAATTTCGACCAGAAAAAAAAAACGACAGTGTTACCCCTTACGTTTTTTTTTGGGGCGAAAATTAAGTATCCCCAATCTTCTCAAAACTCTGGATTCTGATAGAGGGCCATGAGACTTAGACCTGAGTGCAAAAATGGAGGCTCTAGACCCTTCCAGAGCTGAGATATCGAAACTCAAAATTTCGACCAGAAAAAAAAACGACAGTGTTACCCCTTACGTTTTTTTTTTGGGCGAAAAATTAAGTATCCCCAATCTTCTCAAAACTCTGGATTCTGATAGAGGGCCATGAGACTTAGACCTGAGTGCAACAATGGAGGCTCTAGACCCTTCCAGAGCTGAGATATCGAAATTCAAAATTTCGACCCGAAAAAAAAAACGACAGTGTTACCCCTTACGTTTTTTTTGGGGGGCGAAAAATTAAGTATCCCCAATCTTCTCAAAACTCTGGATTCTGATAGAGGGCCATGAGACTTAGACCTGAGTGCAAAAATGGAGGCTCTAGACCCTTCCAGAGCTGAGATATCGAAACTCAAAATTTCGACCCGAAAAAAAAACGACAGTGTTACCCCTTACGTTTTTTTTTTGGGCGAAAAATTAAGTATCCCCAATCTTCTCAAAACTCTGGATTCTGATAGAGGGCCATGAGACTTAGACCTGAGTGCAAAAATGGAGGCTCTAGACCCTTCCAGAGCTGAGATATCGAAACTCAAAATTTCGACCCGAAAAAAAACGACAGTGTTACCCCTTACGTTTTTTTTTTGGGGCGAAAAATTAAGTATCCCCAATCTTCTCAAAACTCTGGATTCTGATAGAGGGCCATGAGACTTAGACCTGAGTGCAACAATGGAGGCTCTAGACCCTTCCAGAGCTGAGATATCGAAACTCAAAATTTCGACCCGAAAAAAAAACGACAGTGTTACCCCTTACGTTTTTTTTTTGGGGCGAAAAATTAAGTATCCCCAATCTTCTCAAAACTCTGGATTCTGATAGAGGGCCATGAGACTTAGACCTGAGTGCAAAAATGGAGGCTCTAGACCCTTCCAGAGCTGAGATATCGAAACTCAAAATTTCGACCCGAAAAAAAAACGACAGTGTTACCCCTTACGTTTTTTTTTTGGGCGAAAAATTAAGTATCCCCAATCTTCTCAAAACTCTGGATTCTGATAGAGGGCCATGAGACTTAGACCTGAGTGCAACAATGGAGGCTCTAGACCCTTCCAGAGCTGAGATATCGAAACTCAAAATTTCGACCCGAAAAAAAAACGACAGTGTTACCCCTTACGTTTTTTTTTGGGGCGAAAAATTAAGTATCCCCAATCTTCTCAAAACTCTGGATTCTGATAGAGGGCCATGAGACTTAGACCTGAGTGCAAAAATGGAGGCTCTAGACCCTTCCAGAGCTGAGATATCGAAACTCAAAATTTCGACCAGAAAAAAAAACGACAGTGTTACCCCTTACGTTTTTTTTTTTTGGGCGAAAAATTAAGTATCCCCAATCTTCTCAAAACTCTGGATTCTGATAGAGGGCCATGAGACTTAGACCTGAGTGCAAAAATGGAGGCTCTAGACCCTTCCAGAGCTGAGATATCGAAATTCAAAATTTCGACCCGAAAAAAAAACGACAGTGTTACCCCTTACGTTTTTTTTTTGGGCGAAAAATTAAGTATCCCAATCTTCTCAAAACTCTGGATTCTGATAGAGGGCCATGAGACTTAGACCTGAGTGCAACAATGGAGGCTCTAGACCCTTCCAGAGCTGAGATATCGAAACTCAAAATTTCGACCCGAAAAAAAACGACAGTGTTACCCCTTACGTTTTTTTTTTGGGCGAAAAATTAAGTATCCCCAATCTTCTCAAAACTCTGGATTCTGATAGAGGGCCATGAGACTTAGACCTGAGTGCAAAAATGGAGGCTCTAGACCCTTCCAGAGCTGAGATATCGAAACTCAAAATTTCGACCCGAAAAAAAAAACGACAGTGTTACCCCTTACGTTTTTTTTTGGGAAAAATTAAGTATCCCCAATCTTCTCAAAACTCTGGATTCTGATAGAGGGCCATGAGACTTAGACCTGAGTGCAAAAATGGAGGCTCTAGACCCTTCCAGAGCTGAGATATCGAAATCAAAATTTCGACCCGAAAAAAAAAACGACAGTGTTACCCCTTACGTTTTTTTTTTTGGGCGAAAAATTAAGTATCCCCAATCTTCTCAAAACTCTGGATTCTGATAGAGGGCCATGAGACTTAGACCTGAGTGCAAAAATGGAGGCTCTAGACCCTTCCAGAGCTGAGATATCGAAACTCAAAATTTCGACCCGAAAAAAAAAACGACAGTGTTACCCCTTACGTTTTTTTTTTGGGCGAAAAATTAAGTATCCCCAATCTTCTCAAAACTCTGGATTCTGATAGAGGGCCATGAGACTTAGACCTGAGTGCAAAAATGGAGGCTCTAGACCCTTCCAGAGCTGAGATATCGAAACTCAAAATTTCGACCCGAAAAAAAAACGACAGTGTTACCCCTTACGTTTTTTTTTTTGGCGAAAAATTAAGTATCCCCAATCTTCTCAAAACTCTGGATTCTGATAGAGGGCCATGAGACTTAGACCTGAGTGCAAAAATGGAGGCTCTAGACCCTTCCAGAGCTGAGATATCGAAACTCAAAATTTCGACCCGAAAAAAAAACGACAGTGTTACCCCTTACGTTTTTTTTTTTTGGCGAAAAATTAAGTATCCCCAATCTTCTCAAAACTCTGGATTCTGATAGAGGGCCATGAGACTTAGACCTGAGTGCAAAAATGGAGGCTCTAGACCCTTCCAGAGCTGAGATATCGAAACTCAAAATTTCGACCCGAAAAAAAAAACGACAGTGTTACCCCTTACGTTTTTTTTTTTGGGGCGAAAAATTAAGTATCCCCAATCTTCTCAAAACTCTGGATTCTGATAGAGGGCCATGAGACTTAGACCTGAGTGCAAAAATGGAGGCTCTAGACCCTTCCAGAGCTGAGATATCGAAACTCAAAATTTCGACCCGAAAAAAAAAACGACAGTGTTACCCCTTACGTTTTTTTTTTTGGGCGAAAAATTAAGTATCCCCAATCTTCTCAAAACTCTGGATTCTGATAGAGGGCCATGAGACTTAGACCTGAGTGCAAAAATGGAGGCTCTAGACCCTTCCAGAGCTGAGATATCGAAACTCAAAATTTCGACCCGAAAAAAAAAACGACAGTGTTACCCCTTACGTTTTTTTTTTTGGGGCGAAAAATTAAGTATCCCCAATCTTCTCAAAACTCTGGATTCTGATAGAGGGCCATGAGACTTAGACCTGAGTGCAAAAATGGAGGCTCTAGACCCTTCCAGAGCTGAGATATCGAAACTCAAAATTTCGACCCGAAAAAAAAAACGACAGTGTTACCCCTTACGTTTTTTTTTTGGGCGAAAAATTAAGTATCCCCAATCTTCTCAAAACTCTGGATTCTGATAGAGGGCCATGAGACTTAGACCTGAGTGCAAAAATGGAGGCTCTAGACCCTTCCAGAGCTGAGATATCGAAACTCAAAATTTCGACCCGAAAAAAAAAACGACAGTGTTACCCCTTACGTTTTTTTTTGGGCGAAAAATTAAGTATCCCCAATCTTCTCAAAACTCTGGATTCTGATAGAGGGCCATGAGACTTAGACCTGAGTGCAACAATGGAGGCTCTAGACCCTTCCAGAGCTGAGATATCGAAACTCAAAATTTCGACCCGAAAAAAAAACGACAGTGTTACCCCTTACGTTTTTTTTTTGGGCGAAAAATTAAGTATCCCCAATCTTCTCAAAACTCTGGATTCTGATAGAGGGCCATGAGACTTAGACCTGAGTGCAAAAATGGAGGCTCTAGACCCTTCCAGAGCTGAGATATCGAAACTCAAAATTTCGACCCGAAAAAAAAACGACAGTGTTACCCCTTACGTTTTTTTTTGGGCGAAAAATTAAGTATCCCCAATCTTCTCAAAACTCTGGATTCTGATAGAGGGCCATGAGACTTAGACCTGAGTGCAACAATGGAGGCTCTAGACCCTTCCAGAGCTGAGATATCGAAACTCAAAATTTCGACCCGAAAAAAAAACGACAGTGTTACCCCTTACGTTTTTTTTTTTTGGGCGAAAAATTAAGTATCCCCAATCTTCTCAAAACTCTGGATTCTGATAGAGGGCCATGAGACTTAGACCTGAGTGCAAAAATGGAGGCTCTAGACCCTTCCAGAGCTGAGATATCGAAACTCAAAATTTCGACCCGAAAAAAAAAACGACAGTGTTACCCCTTACGTTTTTTTTTTTGGCGAAAAATTAAGTATCCCCAATCTTCTCAAAACTCTGGATTCTGATAGAGGGCCATGAGACTTAGACCTGAGTGCAAAAATGGAGGCTCTAGACCCTTCCAGAGCTGAGATATCGAAAATCAAAATTTCGACCCGAAAAAAAAAACGACAGTGTTACCCCTTACGTTTTTTTTTTGGGCGAAAAATTAAGTATCCCCAATCTTCTCAAAACTCTGGATTCTGATAGAGGGCCATGAGACTTAGACCTGAGTGCAACAATGGAGGCTCTAGACCCTTCCAGAGCTGAGATATCGAAACTCAAAATTTCGACCGAAAAAAAAACGACAGTGTTACCCCTTACGTTTTTTTTTTTTGGGCGAAAAATTAAGTATCCCCAATCTTCTCAAAACTCTGGATTCTGATAGAGGGCCATGAGACTTAGACCTGAGTGCAAAAATGGAGGCTCTAGACCCTTCCAGAGCTGAGATATCGAAACTCAAAATTTCGACCCGAAAAAAAAAACGACAGTGTTACCCCTTACGTTTTTTTTTTTGGGCGAAAAATTAAGTATCCCCAATCTTCTCAAAACTCTGGATTCTGATAGAGGGCCATGAGACTTAGACCTGAGTGCAAAAATGGAGGCTCTAGACCCTTCCAGAGCTGAGATATCGAAACTCAAAATTTCGACCCGAAAAAAAAACGACAGTGTTACCCCTTACGTTTTTTTTTTTGGGCGAAAAATTAAGTATCCCCAATCTTCTCAAAACTCTGGATTCTGATAGAGGGCCATGAGACTTAGACCTGAGTGCAACAATGGAGGCTCTAGACCCTTCCAGAGCTGAGATATCGAAACTCAAAATTTCGACCCGAAAAAAAAACGACAGTGTTACCCCTTACGTTTTTTTTTTTGGGCGAAAAATTAAGTATCCCCAATCTTCTCAAAACTCTGGATTCTGATAGAGGGCCATGAGACTTAGACCTGAGTGCAAAAATGGAGGCTCTAGACCCTTCCAGAGCTGAGATATCGAAACTCAAAATTTCGACCCGAAAAAAAAACGACAGTGTTACCCCTTACGTTTTTTTTTTTGGGCGAAAAATTAAGTATCCCCAATCTTCTCAAAACTCTGGATTCTGATAGAGGGCCATGAGACTTAGACCTGAGTGCAACAATGGAGGCTCTAGACCCTTCCAGAGCTGAGATATCGAAACTCAAAATTTCGACCCGAAAAAAAAACGACAGTGTTACCCCTTACGTTTTTTTTTTTGGGGCGAAAAATTAAGTATCCCCAATCTTCTCAAAACTCTGGATTCTGATAGAGGGCCATGAGACTTAGACCTGAGTGCAAAAATGGAGGCTCTAGACCCTTCCAGAGCTGAGATATCGAAACTCAAAATTTCGACCCGAAAAAAAAACGACAGTGTTACCCCTTACGTTTTTTTTTGGGGGCGAAAAATTAAGTATCCCCAATCTTCTCAAAACTCTGGATTCTGATAGAGGGCCATGAGACTTAGACCTGAGTGCAAAAATGGAGGCTCTAGACCCTTCCAGAGCTGAGATATCGAAACTCAAAATTTCGACCCGAAAAAAAAACGACAGTGTTACCCCTTACGTTTTTTTTTTTGGGCGAAAAATTAAGTATCCCCAATCTTCTCAAAACTCTGGATTCTGATAGAGGGCCATGAGACTTAGACCTGAGTGCAAAAATGGAGGCTCTAGACCCTTCCAGAGCTGAGATATCGAAACTCAAAATTTCGACCCGAAAAAAAAACGACAGTGTTACCCCTTACGTTTTTTTTTTGGGGCGAAAAATTAAGTATCCCCAATCTTCTCAAAACTCTGGATTCTGATAGAGGGCCATGAGACTTAGACCTGAGTGCAAAATGGAGGCTCTAGACCCTTCCAGAGCTGAGATATCGAAACTCAAAATTTCGACCCGAAAAAAAAAACGACAGTGTTACCCCTTACGTTTTTTTTTTGGGCGAAAAATTAAGTATCCCCAATCTTCTCAAAACTCTGGATTCTGATAGAGGGCCATGAGACTTAGACCTGAGTGCAAAAATGGAGGCTCTAGACCCTTCCAGAGCTGAGATATCGAAACTCAAAATTTCGACCCGAAAAAAAAACGACAGTGTTACCCCTTACGTTTTTTTTTTGGGCGAAAAATTAAGTATCCCCAATCTTCTCAAAACTCTGGATTCTGATAGAGGGCCATGAGACTTAGACCTGAGTGCAACAATGGAGGCTCTAGACCCTTCCAGAGCTGAGATATCGAAACTCAAAATTTCGACCCGAAAAAAAAACGACAGTGTTACCCCTTACGTTTTTTTTTTGGGGCGAAAAATTAAGTATCCCCAATCTTCTCAAAACTCTGGATTCTGATAGAGGGCCATGAGACTTAGACCTGAGTGCAACAATGGAGGCTCTAGACCCTTCCAGAGCTGAGATATCGAAACTCAAAATTTCGACCCGAAAAAAAAACGACAGTGTTACCCCTTACGTTTTTTTTTTTGGGCGAAAAATTAAGTATCCCCAATCTTCTCAAAACTCTGGATTCTGATAGAGGGCCATGAGACTTAGACCTGAGTGCAAAAATGGAGGCTCTAGACCCTTCCAGAGCTGAGATATCGAAACTCAAAATTTCGACCCGAAAAAAAAAACGACAGTGTTACCCCTTACGTTTTTTTTTTTGGGCGAAAAATTAAGTATCCCCAATCTTCTCAAAACTCTGGATTCTGATAGAGGGCCATGAGACTTAGACCTGAGTGCAAAATGGAGGCTCTAGACCCTTCCAGAGCTGAGATATCGAAACTCAAAATTTCGACCCGAAAAAAAAACGACAGTGTTACCCCTTACGTTTTTTTTTTGGGCGAAAAATTAAGTATCCCCAATCTTCTCAAAACTCTGGATTCTGATAGAGGGCCATGAGACTTAGACCTGAGTGCAAAAATGGAGGCTCTAGACCCTTCCAGAGCTGAGATATCGAAACTCAAAATTTCGACCCGAAAAAAAAAACGACAGTGTTACCCCTTACGTTTTTTTTTTTTGGGCGAAAAATTAAGTATCCCCAATCTTCTCAAAACTCTGGATTCTGATAGAGGGCCATGAGACTTAGACCTGAGTGCAAAAATGGAGGCTCTAGACCCTTCCAGAGCTGAGATATCGAAACTCAAAATTTCGACCCGAAAAAAAAACGACAGTGTTACCCCTTACGTTTTTTTTTTTGGGCGAAAAATTAAGTATCCCCAATCTTCTCAAAACTCTGGATTCTGATAGAGGGCCATGAGACTTAGACCTGAGTGCAAAAATGGAGGCTCTAGACCCTTCCAGAGCTGAGATATCGAAACTCAAAATTTCGACCCGAAAAAAAAACGACAGTGTTACCCCTTACGTTTTTTTTTTTGGGCGAAAAATTAAGTATCCCCAATCTTCTCAAAACTCTGGATTCTGATAGAGGGCCATGAGACTTAGACCTGAGTGCAACAATGGAGGCTCTAGACCCTTCCAGAGCTGAGATATCGAAACTCAAAATTTCGACCCGAAAAAAAAACGACAGTGTTACCCCTTACGTTTTTTTTTTGGGCGAAAAATTAAGTATCCCCAATCTTCTCAAAACTCTGGATTCTGATAGAGGGCCATGAGACATAGACCTGAGTGCAAAAATGGAGGCTCTAGACCCTTCCAGAGCTGAGATATCGAAACTCAAAATTTCGACCCGAAAAAAAAACGACAGTGTTACCCCTTACGTTTTTTTTTGGGCGAAAAATTAAGTATCCCCAATCTTCTCAAAACTCTGGATTCTGATAGAGGGCCATGAGACTTAGACCTGAGTGCAACAATGGAGGCTCTAGACCCTTCCAGAGCTGAGATATCGAAACTCAAAATTTCGACCCGAAAAAAAAAACGACAGTGTTACCCCTTACGTTTTTTTTTTGGGCGAAAAATTAAGTATCCCCAATCTTCTCAAAACTCTGGATTCTGATAGAGGGCCATGAGACTTAGACCTGAGTGCAAAAATGGAGGCTCTAGACCCTTCCAGAGCTGAGATATCGAAACTCAAAATTTCGACCCGAAAAAAAAACGACAGTGTTACCCCTTACGTTTTTTTTTGGGCGAAAAATTAAGTATCCCCAATCTTCTCAAAACTCTGGATTCTGATAGAGGGCCATGAGACTTAGACCTGAGTGCAAAAATGGAGGCTCTAGACCCTTCCAGAGCTGAGATATCGAAACTCAAAATTTCGACCCGAAAAAAAAACGACAGTGTTACCCCTTACGTTTTTTTTTTGGGCGAAAAATTAAGTATCCCCAATCTTCTCAAAACTCTGGATTCTGATAGAGGGCCATGAGACTTAGACCTGAGTGCAACAATGGAGGCTCTAGACCCTTCCAGAGCTGAGATATCGAAACTCAAAATTTCGACCCGAAAAAAAAACGACAGTGTTACCCCTTACGTTTTTTTTTTTGGGCGAAAAATTAAGTATCCCCAATCTTCTCAAAACTCTGGATTCTGATAGAGGGCCATGAGACTTAGACCTGAGTGCAAAATGGAGGCTCTAGACCCTTCCAGAGCTGAGATATCGAAACTCAAAATTTCGACCCGAAAAAAAAAACGACAGTGTTACCCCTTACGTTTTTTTTTTTGGGCGAAAAATTAAGTATCCCCAATCTTCTCAAAACTCTGGATTCTGATAGAGGGCCATGAGACTTAGACCTGAGTGCAACAATGGAGGCTCTAGACCCTTCCAGAGCTGAGATATCGAAACTCAAAATTTCGACCCGAAAAAAAAACGACAGTGTTACCCCTTACGTTTTTTTTTTGGGGCGAAAAATTAAGTATCCCCAATCTTCTCAAAACTCTGGATTCTGATAGAGGGCCATGAGACTTAGACCTGAGTGCAACAATGGAGGCTCTAGACCCTTCCAGAGCTGAGATATCGAAACTCAAAATTTCGACCCGAAAAAAAAAACGACAGTGTTACCCCTTACGTTTTTTTTTTTGGGGCGAAAAATTAAGTATCCCCAATCTTCTCAAAACTCTGGATTCTGATAGAGGGCCATGAGACTTAGACCTGAGTGCAACAATGGAGGCTCTAGACCCTTCCAGAGCTGAGATATCGAAACTCAAAATTTTGACCCGAAAAAAAAAACGACAGTGTTACCCCTTACGTTTTTTTTTTGGGCGAAAAATTAAGTATCCCCAATCTTCTCAAAACTCTGGATTCTGATAGAGGGCCATGAGACTTAGACCTGAGTGCAAAAATGGAGGCTCTAGACCCTTCCAGAGCTGAGATATCGAAACTCAAAATTTCGACCCGAAAAAAAAACGACAGTGTTACCCCTTACGTTTTTTTTTTTGGGCGAAAAATTAAGTATCCCCAATCTTCTCAAAACTCTGGATTCTGATAGAGGGCCATGAGACTTAGACCTGAGTGCAACAATGGAGGCTCTAGACCCTTCCAGAGCTGAGATATCGAAACTCAAAATTTCGACCCGAAAAAAAAACGACAGTGTTACCCCTTACGTTTTTTTTTTTGGGCGAAAAATTAAGTATCCCCAATCTTCTCAAAACTCTGGATTCTGATAGAGGGCCATGAGACTTAGACCTGAGTGCAACAATGGAGGCTCTAGACCCTTCCAGAGCTGAGATATCGAAACTCAAAATTTCGACCCGAAAAAAAAACGACAGTGTTACCCCTTACGTTTTTTTTTTTGGGCGAAAAATTAAGTATCCCCAATCTTCTCAAAACTCTGGATTCTGATAGAGGGCCATGAGACTTAGACCTGAGTGCAAAAATGGAGGCTCTAGACCCTTCCAGAGCTGAGATATCGAAACTCAAAATTTCGACCCGAAAAAAAAAACGACAGTGTTACCCCTTACGTTTTTTTTTTTTGGGCGAAAAATTAAGTATCCCCAATCTTCTCAAAACTCTGGATTCTGATAGAGGGCCATGAGACTTAGACCTGAGTGCAACAATGGAGGCTCTAGACCCTTCCAGAGCTGAGATATCGAAACTCAAAATTTCGACCCGAAAAAAAAAACGACAGTGTTACCCCTTACGTTTTTTTTTTTGGGCGAAAAATTAAGTATCCCCAATCTTCTCAAAACTCTGGATTCTGATAGAGGGCCATGAGACTTAGACCTGAGTGCAACAATGGAGGCTCTAGACCCTTCCAGAGCTGAGATATCGAAACTCAAAATTTCGACCCGAAAAAAAAAACGACAGTGTTACCCCTTACGTTTTTTTTTTTG
Source organism: Pimephales promelas (assembly GCF_016745375.1). Next base: position 19,765,806 of record NW_024121111.1, on the reverse strand, counting down.
GGCGAAAAATTAAGTATCCCAATCTTCTCAAAACTCTGGATTCTGATAGAGGGCCATGAGACTTAGACCTGAGTGCAACAATGGAGGCTCTAGACCCTTCCAGAGCTGAGATATCGAAAATCAAAATTTCGACCGAAAAAAAAACGACAGTGTTACCCCTTACGTTTTTTTTTTTTTGGGCGAAAAATTAAGTA